>CAOLHI010002288.1:0-271654 GCA_948474755.1 Ctenosaura bakeri
CACATCCAATTACTTTTCACTCAATGATTTGATGTGGAATATGGTAATATTCCCTAAATAGAACTACTTTCTGGGAGAGTTTTATTGTGATATGGAGTAAGAAGAATCCTGGATCATTTGTGCTTTCCCACTGTTCTTTTCCTGCCATTTCTGATATGTCTTACACCTTAGCACATCTACTCTGTGTCAAATACAGACAGGCAAATCCATGTGGGGCAAATGGGACACAGTGCCAGGAATAGTCTCTCCTCTCTCTCTCTCTCTCTCTCTCTCTGACACATGCACATAAAAGAGTAGAGATTACCATATGCCAAAATATTGAGAAGTACAGACAATTCTCAGAATTATTGAGAAGTACAGACAATTCTCCCTGCCATTAAACTTAAAATGAAAAGACAGATTTATGGTTCTTTTTATTGGCACTAAAGACCTATTGTTTTAGTGGTAGTGAATATTTTATTGTCTGATGTTAAAAAAAACATTAAATGTCTGGTATTAAAAAGGCTAAAAACAACTTGATTCTATATAAATGCAGCTCCATGCTCATTTACTAATGTTAATTCCTCAAGATAAGGTAGTTGACCAAGTGAGTTCTAAGCAGGGTTTAGAAAAGCTACTCTTTTTTGGACTAAAACTGCAAGAAAAATCTCCACCTGCATGGGCAATGACCCTCCTCAGTCAGCATGCCTGGCGTGCTGGGCTATTCTAAGAGCTGTAGTCCATAAGAACAACTTCTGCAGGCTCTGTACCTTGATTTTACAATCAACTGAATTGATTGTGCTTGGTAGCCTTGCCCAGAAAACGTGGAAAGGAGAGAGGAACAGAGAGCTCTGAAAAATGCCTGGAAATGGTGAGGGTTTCTCACAGATCAAGGAGAGGAAGAGACACCAGGGTTGGCATTTGGGTGACAGACCTCTAAGCTCAGGCAAGGGCATGGGAGACTTCTCAGCTTGATTTCTAGCTTCTCTGTAAAAATTTGGGACAAACATTGGAGGTAAACTGCCAAAGCCATGTATTTTAAAGCCCATGCTTGGGTGCCCAGATTCCATTCCCAGCTGCATCTACCTAGAGGCTGGATGCAAAGAGATCACCCTTCCTCACTTTTGCATATTCAGGATTGTCAGTCACAGAGGGAAGGGAAACACAGTTACTGACAAAGATGCCATAAGTATTTCAGGCTTTGCCTTGGAAGCTGATGGTAGTTACAAAGATTGGCTATATAAGCTAATATTTGCACAGGGACCTTTTTCCTATAAGGGAGAGAAATTGGTTTATTAGGGTTGGAAAAGACCCAATTCTAGTCTCTTCATTTCCCTCCTTTGCTTCCCTCTCTTGGTCCCTTTTATAAACAGCATCCCAATAATTTTGAAGGACTGTTAATGGAGAAATAAATAAACTGCTTTAACAGCCCTGAAAATAATTTTGCTTGAATGAACTAAGAGCCTACTGATTAGTATTTTAAAGGTTTTCAGTAACAAGGAGTGTATTCTCCAGCCCAGTTTTACTCAGCTGTTTCAGTATTAAACTATGAAAATTCATATGATATGTATTTTCATATCAAAGTAATATTCTGCCTCACAATACTGTATTTTTGAATTGTAAAACATGGTTCTAGTGATTCCTGGAGTAGAGTAAGAAGGTCTCACTTCAGACCATCAGTTGTATGATTTTTGTCATAAACTCTCCAGTGCCTCTGCATCAACCAGCCTTAACCCTATTGAGCACAACTAATGGCATCTGCACCAGCTCTAGCCAACACAGCTAATGATGGGGGAGCTTCAGAACAACAATATCTGTGGGGCCATATGTACTCCATCCCTGTTCTAGAAACTGGGAACAATGTCTATGGTGTTTTTAAGGACCGTAAGCAAGCAACTCTTGGAAGAAGCTTTGACAGCAATCAACCCCATTGCGAAGACAATCAAAATCCTATTTAAGAGATGCCAGTTTTGGCATCTTGAACATAGCCTGTCTGCAGGCATTAGTAATGTTGTTTGGATCACTCCTTTACCTAAATTGGTGCAGATCAAAGGGAGAATATATCCTCCCCTTGGAGGCCTGGTTGGCATCAACATGGATTCACTTAGGAACCAAGTAAAAGCAAAAACTTTTAGGGACTGTCTCTTTATAAAAGGGTATCTACCAGATGGTATCTCCCTGCCTAGACCTTGAGATCTACAGGAGAGGCCCTTTTCTCAGCTGCGCAACTTTCACAGGTACAATTCTTGGGAACAGAAGAGAGAGCCTTCTCAGTGACTGATGCTAGACTTTGGAACTCCCTCCCTAGGGAGACTAGAATGGCCCCCACCCTGATGAATTTCCATTAGCAGACCAAGACCTTTTCATTCTGACAGGCTTTTGGATTTGATGGCTGTTAAGGAAAGATCTGTATTGTTTTAAATTCTATCATTGAACTGTTTTTTTTTTTAATATGTATCTTTACTGCCCTGAGAGCTCATGATATAGGATGGGATATAACTATTTTAATAAAATAATATAATAGAAATAAAATTAAGATTAAAAGTTAGAGAAGAATTTGAGTATATTGTTTGAGCATATGAGGTTGCAGAGGACAAAGGCTATTCTAAATCATGGTACAATGGTATTATAATAGGTAACTCACCAGTCTCTATTAAAGGCAGTAGAGCAGTAAAAATGTTTATCCACGGGAAAGAGGCAAAGCCATGGCAATCCAAGTAAACAGCAATAACATTCAAGGCATGCAAGTTGTTTTTAATGGTGTACATATCAAGACAAAAGGTGAAGTTACTGTGCATTCCGGAGCTGCCCTAATAATTTGTCTTAGGATCAGACAAATAGCAATGATCCACCATTACTTGAGACAGTGAGACACGTATCACTTTGAACCTACTTTAACCAGTCTCTGCAGTGTCCTATGGGTGATCTTTTCAAGCACACAAAGGTATTTTGTAAGCCTAGGAGAAGCACAGTGCTGGATCATGGACCACCTGCTGGTAAGCATGACTGGATCTAGGACCCTTTCCACACCTTACCTTTTTCCAGTGCTGGGGTGCGGTGATCGTGCTAGCAGCCTGTGGCGAGAGGCTCTCACGTCCCTGCTGCTTCAGCACCGCACGAGCTGCCTGCTCACGCGAGAGCCCCGCCTCTTCCTTTTGCAGCGCAGCCTGGGAGTTTCTCAGGCTGTGCTGGGGCAGGAAGCGCGACCGGTGAGGCTCTGGAGGCTCTGCATGCCAGGTAAGTGCACGCGGGACCCAGGAGCAATGTGCAATCATGCACCATTTTTGGCTTCCAGCTGAAAATGAAAAGGTGCATGATTGGTGCCTGCTGGCCCCTGGAGTGTCACGCAATTGTGACTGCATCATGCAGATCACTCCTCACAATCATGCGATGCTTCAGGCACCCTTTTGCATGGCAAATGCCATGCGGAAAGGGCCTAGTAGTGAGGGGGGCTGATTTACTGATGACTTGACCAAAATGGCAGTTCCCCAGGGAACATGATGTGGTACGTTAATCTTGCTTTATTCTCTACATCAAGACTCTGTTCTCTACATCACTGAGCCACAGGTTTAAAACTATGTACCACACCATTTTCTTCAGCTGAGCATTTTAGTTCAGGTGAGTTAGGGTGTGTGTTATTTGTTTTGTACATGTGTGTTTTGTCATGGCAAATTGAATTCTGCTATATTAACAAGTTCCATGATGGTAATAAGATGTGATATGCTTGCCTGTTGCCATCCCTTGCACACTGAGAGAGAGAGAGAAAGAATGAGGGAGAATAAAACTTCCTTCAAATTAGGTAAGATTTATGAATTGTCTTTCACATTCCAGCTAGCAAGAAGGATATGTATTATCGCTAGCCTCTAAGTTAAAGGAACAGCAAAAGATCTGCCAAAAGATATGGAACACTTTGTTCTGTATTTTTGCCTCAGTGAATTAATTCTTGATACTGCCACAATCTTCCTCTGTGGTGTTGCTTGCCTTGAGCTCCTATGTGTGTAAATGGGAAATTTTGTGTGTCTGAGCTTCCTGTGGAATCATTAAAAAAATAAATGAAGGGGAAGGGTGTCTTTTGGAAAGGTAGAACACTGTGAGAGATCCTGTGTTTCAGTGGATAACTGGTTGGACTTGGATATCTTGGGATTAAACTCCACTACCGTCTTGGAGATTTCCCTTAGGCTATCTCAGAATGTCTCCATAGTGTCCCCCACCTTACATTATTGACAGATGGCTTAAACCATCTGATATCCTACTGTTCATAAAATCTTAGAATTTAACATAGGGATGGGACAAATCCAGAATTTTCCAAATTCAAATCTGGATCCTGGAAAGTTCTGGGAATCCACGAATCTCATGAACCTTGAATCTTTTGAATCCTTTTTTAAAAAAAGGTTTAAAAAGCAACTTTTAATTTTTTAAAAAACTTTTAAAAACTTTTTTTAAACAGAACTTTTTTTAAAAAAAAAACCCTAATTTTTGGTTGGTGGATTTGAAAGATTTGGTTTGCCTAGTTTTGCACAGGGATTCGGATTTGTGAATCTTGAATCTTTGCTGAGGATTCGAGGATTTGGTTGGCCCATCCCTAATTTAACAGTTGAAAGGGATCATCATTGAGTCCAACTTCCTGTCACACAGGAATACACAACTAAAGCACTCCTGACAGATGCCCGCTCAACCTCTGCTTAAAGACTTTCAAACTGTTACAACTTTGAAGGTTCTGTATGCTTAACAATAAAATCAAGCAACTGTACAAACAAAATATCAATGAAAACCATAGTGAAAGAGAATTAAAAAAAAAAAGAATTGTGAAAGAGAACCAGTTAAGGACTTGGCCAAATAACATGATTTATGCCTAATATCAGAAAGACGCAATGCTTTGAAAGTTACTTTTAAAAGTCATTCATGATGTAAGACATGACAGAAGTCCAAGTAATTTGTTACTGCTAATGTATAAATCTATCTTTTAGCTTTTGTCATCATTTTTCATTTGGCTTGGGAAAAACTTTAGGATTGCCAAGCGAATGGCATAAAACATTGAAGATTCCACTCAAATTCCACTGCCTCCAACATGGCCTTAAGAATAACTAGAAAAGATTATGCATTATACCAAAAACAAAAGCCATTCCCATAAATTGCACTTAAAATATAGCTGAAAAGGAAAGAAAAAGTAGAGTTACAGACAACTGCATATCTTTGTTTTATGGAAATAACTCATTACTTCCTATGCTTTGGAAAGACAGAAAATTTAATGCTGGACAAGACTTCCTAGGAAAAGCACAACTTGGTTGAAGAGTTTCTTTCCTTGGTTACCATCCACCTGAGCAAGGGCACCTGGAGCAGAGTCTCCAAAGATGATTTTAACCTTCAGACAAATTCATGAGGAACAGGTGGTGGTCCTTTGGATATTCAGTAGAGCCTAAGCTACACATGGCTTTAAAGATTAAGCTCAACAGTATGAATTATGCTGACACATGGACTGATATCCCATGAAGTTATTTAAGAGGTGGAATGATATGTTACATTTAGCTGGTGCTGGCCAGCAAACTAGAATTTGCAGTTCTGATGAATCCAAGTTTCTGATTAGCATTCAAAAGAAGCTTCATTGCCGTATTGCAGCACTTCAGTGCAGATGCTACCAGAGCACTCATGGCTGCTTTGGAAAGTGGCTGTTTAAGGAGTATAGTGTCATTGTCTTAATTAAAGAAAGACAGAGAGAAGGTTATCCTTATTCAGGAGGAGTCAAGACATATAATGCATCACAAATGCTACTGAAATCTGTAATGCTGAAGGCTTTGAAACTGTTCAAGTGCAAAATCGCTAGAGGTTACCACGGCTTCTTTGTTGTCTTTCTGCTCTTCTGGTTTCCTGTAAAAAAAGGGAATTATTTGTTTTTTCAAACATCTTAAAACTGTCCATCATCATTACTGATGCTAGAGAAGTGCACAAATTTTTCTAAAATAACAGAATGTAATTAAAACAACCAAAATGCCCAAAACATGCCATCAAAACAAAGAAAAATAGCAAGCAACCATGAAAGAGGCAAGAAAAACCCCCAACCAATTAACATTTCTAGACAAAGAGAAAATTTTTGAAAGTGGCACAAAACCAATCGCAAATAGTTTCAATGTGCTTTCACCTGGGTTACTCTGAAGTTTTTTTTCCTGTGCCTCACTCCAAATTGACTTGTTCACCATTCCTTTTTCCCCTTTGGTTTGCTCTTTTCTAATTCTCCTTTGTTCTCTATACACCCAGACCCCCAGCATGGCCTTGGAATCCATTCCCCGTCTAGTTTTTGCCCATAGTTTTAATTTCATGCCCCCCCCCAGCAACTTTGCAGGAATTTGGAAATGCCGGAAAGCTCATGTTAAACTTGGTCATGCAGAGAGAAGCAGTGCACAAGGCACAATTCTGGATTTGCAGAGATTGAGATATAGGCCCTTTTCTCACAGGGTAATTAAATCTTCCCAGGTCGACCTCGAACGGGGGCCTTTTTCACCTTAGAGAGAACCGGGTTGCATTTAATTTTTTTTATTCTCACCTCAATCCACGCGGGGAAGCCACCATCCACGTGCACTTTTAAAAAAACGGAAGAAATGTGTTTTTTTTCCTCCAATCCGTGCTCGTCGTTTCGTGAAAAAGCGACGGTGCGTACTGATTCGTGCGGGGGATCAAGAGAGGGAGGGATTTAGGCGTGGCCAGCAGAAGCAACAAGACCGCCCCCAGGCTGCTATCAAGGCTGAAAGGACCGTCATTAGCGGGGCTAGCACCCCAGCAATGTTTGTCAGCAGCTCGTGCTCCATACACAAAACAGCAGGAAGCAAGCAAAAAGACAGAGGGGGGAAAAATGTCTCCACGGCGGCTCCAAAGAAAGGCGCGGGACAGGGTGAGGGGGGGTTCGTCGGAGGATGTAAGGGGACACGCGTGCGTACTGATGTCCGTGATGACGCTCAGAGTGTTTCTTTTAAAAATTGAGCACAGCCAATCACTGCCAGACAGGGCGGGGAAAGGACACCTACGGGGGTGGCCATGGTAATATTGTGTGAATGCATTGATGTTGCCTAAGCCTCTTCCCTATGGAGCTGTGAGAATGCTCCTAAAATTTCAGTCCGTGTTAGTGGGGATTAAGGGAAAACCCGCCTGGATCGTAGCGGCACAATTTCTGCACCCCGTGAGAAAAGGGCCATACTCATACAGCACACCCCATCCTTGGAAAAATGTCCCATGTTGGTGCACTGTCATGTGAAGCAACCATTCACCTTTAGTACTTTCCTGCAAGTAATTCACTTTGAGGAAGTTGGAAGATGGATGGGTGGCTCATTTCTCCAAACCATTTGTTGGCTGCATTGCAGAATGAAGGCAGGGGTTGCAAAGCAATTTTGAAAGCATAGTTTTGGATGAGAAAGGAAAACATCCCATTGATTCAGAGTAAAGAGGATGTAATAGGTCATTTTCTCCTATCAAGACCAGATTCCTCTCTAGTGTGTCAAACCTGGAGATGGTTGTTTGCTTTTCTGAGCTGCTACATTTGGGCTTGATGTGGCAAAGGGCATGTTTTCTGAGTAAAGAACATATTTTAATTCTTGGCCAAAGCTTCTCCAGACAAAAAGGTAATGAACGTCAGAATTGCAATGAACTTTGTAAGGACCAACTGATTGTGAAGTAAAACAGTGGCTGTTGCCTAATACTTAACAACCTAGCATTTGTATAACACTTTCAGGTATACAAAACATTTCATATGCATGACCTTCTCAAAGTCCTTGTAATAACCCTGTAAGCTAATCCAGCATGATTGGTCCATATTGCAGAGGGAGCAAATGAGACTAGTAGAAAAGGTTCCTAAGGCTATGAAGTGAACTCCTGGAAGAGGTTCTGGTCCCGGAATAAGCCAGCCTGATGCACATGCTCCAGAAACTTCCTTGACTGTCTGTCTATTCATATCTCCATGGGCTTTCTGATTCATTGGTCACCCTCCTATACTAGCTCATAATTTGCTGATGCCTGTAACAAAATTAGGGGGTGGATGTTTTGTTTGTTTGTGAAAAGATGCACTGGATAATAATAACTAGATAAAGGGAAGCATGGATTTGGAATCCCACACATTAAGAAAAGTTCCTTAGAATATGATTTGGCATCTTGGAAAGTGATTTAGCTAGGCAATGCTTGATCTTCCCTCAGTTACTTTTCTCCTCTGAATCACTCTCCAACCAGAACATGGTTTTCTTGAAACAGCGACAACTAAAGTCCATTATATGTTCTTTTTTAGTTGGACCATCTTGTAGGGATGTAATTCTTTGGCAGTTTTGTTCCCAAGGGAAACAGTGAGTAATTTTAGGAATTTTTTTTCCTTGCTACAATAAAGCTTTCAAAATTTTTGCAGTTTTCAAAGACTATTTGCAGTTTGAGACTTATTCTGTGAAAAATTTTCATGCTATATTTTTGTGTGAAAAACTGAATTATATTTCTGAATAAATAGTTCCTGTACAGAAAATGCTGTTTTCTGCACAAAACTACTTTTTTTTTTTTGCACAGAAATATTGCCAAACAGTAAAGATTCTCATCAATCCAGGATTCTCCTTATCAAGGTTCCCTGACACTCAAGAAACAGATTTTTGAACCTTTTTTCAAATATTTTCAAATATTCTTTCCATCCCTACTTGTGACACATCAGTCTTAGCATGACAGCATCATAGAGCTGAAAGGCCCTCAAAGACCTGCTGATCAACCTTATTGCTTTAAGGCAGGCCTAAGACCATGGAAGAATGTTCTAACAGGGGACAGTTTTATCTCAGTGTGCACGAGCTTTTCCCTGTACGTTTCTACAAGCCGGGTATAAATCTATAGGAACAATTGCCTCATGTCAGGGCCAGCCCAAAGCATCTTTGCTGCCAGAGAGGGAACTACCCCTCAGTCAAGGTACATACTGATTTAGGCTAGCCAAGTAATTTTGGGACCTGAGATACATAATCTGCCTCTTTCCCTTCCTGGTGGCAAAAATGAAATAACAATAAATTATAAGATTAACAATTTGCTGTCCTCTCATGATATCTACAATCAGCAGTCACCTCACTCTTTCTAATTGTACCTCTGGCCCTGTTCTGCCTCATGTGGATTTTCTGCCACAGAAATGCCCATGTGACTCAGTTGTTCATTCCAGAAGATGTTTGGTAATGAATCTTTTTTCCCTTTCTTTTCTCCCTAGAAAACTCCAGTTTTATTTTCTGCTTTAGACATACAGTTTACAGAAGCTGCTTCAGGAATAAATTGTAGCATTTCAGGTTGCCAGCCTTCTCTAGATAATGCTCTCACACATTTTTTTTTTCATTGTGAGATGAGATCCATCGTGAGGAAGTTTGTTTAAACAAACTTTGCAGAGCTCAGCCTTCAGAGAGATGGCACATCTCTCAGCTCTTACTTCTGATGAGCTGTCTCTTCAGGCTTTCACTTCCTTCCTTTCTTAAACCTGCTCTCAGATCACTGTTGGTTTTGGCTCGGGTGCCTGAGGACAGGCAGGCAGGTCTTTGGAGCAAGTGTAATAGTCAAACCAATCCCAGGGCCAGAGCCTCTTCACTTGCCTCACTGTCTTGTGCATTAATTCTAAGATATGAACACCTGGGGGTAAGAGTTATGTAGATTTATAGATATACCACTGTGTGCATACTCAATCACCCACGCATATAAACATATACAGACTCGCTTTCTTTACAACTGCTTGTCCTGGGGAGAGCCAGGGAAGGAGGAAAGTAGAGCTGCCAGTGTTGAAGCGTTTTGGGTCAAAAAAGCACCTTTGGCTCCATTAGAAAGTCCTTGACATGGTGTGTTACAACACTGATAAAAACCGATCTCAGAAAGTGTGGGAAAGTCTGCCAGATTGATTAGGCCTGGCCTCCTTCCTTTGCCTCCCTCGACATGCTCACCCAGGAATGCTTGCTCTGTTATTTGCACTGAGTGGTTAAAGTCCTTGTGAAGAATGAGTGGCATTCCACACAGCCCTCACAGAAGTGATAAATGAGACTACTCTCTCTCTCTCTCTTCTCTCTCTCTGTGTGTGTGTGTGTGTGTGTGTATGAGAGAGATATTGAGACATGCAGAGATTGACACAGATACATACACAGGCACACACACAGATTGATGGTTAAGGCGAACAAGGTTTGATGGAATGCCTATACTTCTGTTTTATTATTTCCTTTAGCTTTCTCTAGACACTGAGAAAGGGAAATATCTGAAGAAACAAAAGTACCACACTATGAAGCTGTTAGCTCTTTCATATAGTTTTGTATTGTGGTACTGTGCTAGAATCATGATTTTAAAAAGTTTATGGCATGATGTTCTATTCAATTTCAGTTTATCTGTTTAACACTATAGCAATAAAATATTGATAAGAAATGTGTGAATAAGTCTAATATTGTTTCCCACTTTGAACTGTATGTTTCCATGAACTCTGCAGTAGATGTACTCAGATTTTTTATTAAGGAAACTACTGATTCTTTAATAAGAGTAATTAGGCCAGTAGTTATTGTAATATTAAGTATATGTGTCCATAACCTGTGTCTGGTTTCAAAAATCATAAAATGAAAGTCTTTGGGCCAGGGGTTTTGGGGATGGTAGGAGGAAAGAACATAGAAATCGGTGTCAGTGGCCAGAGGGAGCTATACTACTGATATGAGGGAAACTCCTCTGCCATAAAAAATGTAGAATGTGCAACACTAATTTCAGAAATAAAACAATTGCTCATGAACTGTATGTATGGGACTACATGTATTGATGATGAGAGGGCAGGCCGGCAAAGATACTGTCACATGCCTTCTCCTGGATTGTTTCACTGATCTCTTCCCCACTGCTCATAAGCACTGCATGTGTGTGTGTGTGTGTATGTGTGTATACACACGCGTGTGTGAAGGCCTTTCATTAAAAAATAAATCAGTTAGTTTTGATTCTGATGTGGTGTATTTCTGAAGTTTTGATGTATACCCTCCTTCCTCACACAACTTGCATATCTTTCTTCATGCGGCCATTTCCCCCCATTTTTAAAAATTTTGAAGTTTATACTATTTAATATTTGAATGTGATGTATGTTGTGAGTGGCTTGGGATTTCCATTTTTTAAAAAAAAATATATAAATCTAAGAAAAGCAGAAATACCTCCTCCCCTGTAAATACAACAATTTTAAAAACTTGCCTTAGCCTTTCTGACTCCTGTTAATAGAATACAAGGTAAACAGGCAGCTCAGACATATGATCGGAAAATTTGAGGAGGTTGGGAGTACCTTCAGACTTTGGAGTAATGCCAGCACACAGTGACCAGATGTATAAATGGTATGTGCAGAGACATTTAAAAAGCAATTATCTCCTTAAAAAATGCCACCAATGATTTCACTTTTCTGCATATTGACAACAGAGGTCTCTCTCAGATTGGAGGAGAGTGACAGTGAGGGTGCTGCAAAATGTGTTTTCTCTTTCAAGAAGAGATGTAAACACAGGCTAAGGAGAAGACAGAGTTTTACTATCTGATTTTAAAAAGCTCCAGCTCCCCAGACTCCAGCAAGCCCACCCCAGATCCAATTGTTTAAAATATTTTTCTGAAGAATATTGATGACTTTCTTTGGTACTTGCTTCTGTTATCAAGTTAACTGCAAAGCTTTTGTTCTGAGGAAGAAACTGGGCAGAGGGTCTAAATGCTCCAAAGGTACCAGATCGTATTGGAAGTTAAGCGAGGTCAGTCCTGAGATTGGAGAACACCAATGAATACCAAGTGCTGTAGGCTATTTTTCAGAGGAAGGAACTGGCAAAAACACCTCTGAGAATTCCTTGCCTAAGAATATTGTATGAAATTCAAGGGGGTCTCCATAAGTTGATAGGCAATTTGAAGACACTAAGTCCTTTTCCACACCGGGTAAGGGAATTGCCCCACGCCGCTACTCACTGGACCTTTCGGCTCCCCGGTTTGGTCCATGGCGCTCTGGAGCAGTGCGTGCTCGTCAGTACGCACTGCTCCGGCGTCCCAAATGGTGGCTTCCGGTTGGTCGAGGGTCTCGACCAACTGCCGAAGCTCGCCAGCCTAAAGCCCATCCCCAGGAAGATCGCAGGCTCACATTGGTGCGAGCCTGCAAATCTGCATAAGGGAGCAGGCTTGCAGTGGCGCACTAAGTGCTTTTGAAAGACCAGAAAAATCAGGTCTTTCAAAAGCATGCTGGAGGACCACTTGAGGTCGTTCCGGACTGGACTGAGATGCGGATCTACCTTAAATAGGTCCGACCCACTCCAGTCCGAGGTGCAGACCTCCTCCTTGGAGGATGGACTGCACTGTTTCAAAAACCCCATGTGGAAAAGGTCATAAACACACATAGGAGAGGAACAAACCCATAGCTTTCCTCATGAGCAAAGTCCATGCAGTGCATCCTTCTTACCCATGATATCTAGATGTAAAGCTTGAGTGTCCATGAATGTGTTGTGCCCTATACCTAAAATGGCAGTGATGTGTGCATGCATGTGCTGAAGCATCCACATGCATACTGTTGCCATTTACTATAATAGGAGACCTGAGCATTCAAATTTTGCCATTCACAGGGGTTTCTGGAATGAAACACTCACATATATGAGGGTGTACTATAACTCAAGCCATTTCTGCACTACACTGTTATAGTGCTATTATTCCACTTTCAACATCCTGTGGAATCCTGGGGTTTGCAGTTTGCGGGGGGGCATTGAGAATTCTCAACCAGAGAGCTCTTGGGCCTCAGTAAACTACAAACCCCAGAATTCCACGGGATCTTGAAAGTGGAATAATAGCATTGTAACAATGTAATGTGGAAATGATCAGTATCTTTGTTTATATGCTTGTTAATGAGAAGAGAGGGAAGGAGGGAGGGAGGGGAGGCTCAAAGCTCCTACTCTGAGAAAACTGGTAGTAGGGTAAAATCACTAATAAAAAGAACAGATTATTTTGGTAGAATAAAATTCATAGGATTAAATAAGGCTGAGCTGAAATCATTTGTCCAGTATAGCACTGGTTTTCTTTAGTGCTGAGCAGTGATTCCTATTTTAAATGTTTTTAAAGCATTAACTAGGAATATAATTGCATTATTTTACACCATTCTGCATCCTTTCTTCAGCCAGCAGCTTCTTCAGAGCTCAGAAAACGCTCTTGTCATAATCTCTGCCGGTGGTTTTAAAGTTGAATTCCTCTGAAGAAGGCCATTAAATATTAGTAGACCGAAACATATTGGGCCAACCAGAAGAATAAAATTGTCATTTACAACACCCTGAGACATTGTCTCTTCTCTACATCCCTTTCTCCAGGTATTACCAGTCCTCATTGCTTTCAGTTTCTTCATAGCACCATTCCTCTGCCCCCTTTCCTTCCTATGGCCCTTCCCGCAACTAACTGATTCTCGGCGCTGGGACACAGGGATCATGCGAGCAGCCTCTTGCAAGAGGCTCTCGCATCCCCGCTGCTTTGCCTCCTCAGCTGCTGCTAGCAAGCAAGTAGAGTGAGGGCTCCTCCTCTTCCTTCTGCAGCGCAGCCTGGGATTTTCCCAGGCTGCACTGGGGCAGGAAGTGCGAGTGCCACGGCTCCGGAGGCTCTGCACGCATGGTAAGTGCGTATGGGGCCCTGAAGCGATGTGCGATCATGCACCATTTTCAGCTAGAAGCCAAAAATGAAATAGTGTGCGATTGGCACCTGCCAGCCCCAGCAGCATTGCACAATTGAGAGGATGTCATGTGGATGTCTCCTTGCAATTGTGCGATGCTCCAGAGGCCCTTTTGCATGGCGAATGCCATGCAAAAAGGGCCTATATTTACCTTGCTTAGAAGGGACAACCCATGTAAGTTTGTTGAGGACTTCAGGATATTACCACTGAACATTTGTAAACAAAACTTCATGGCATTGCCACCAATCAGGTTGGATCATGGTGAGAGAAAATGAGACCAAGCACATTGGAGGGAAAAGCAGGAAACTGACATCAGGAAAAAGCAGTAGGAAGGGAACCAAAAGAATATGGAAAGCATCGAAACAATTCAAGGATGAGGAAATGATCACACAACCCCTCCCAATAATTGATGTGGCAATTTCTGACATTTCATTTTTAAAGCAAATACTGTAATCTTTTATGGAATATCTGATAGGCTAATTCCTAAAGGGATTACTGCTATGTCAGTGGCAAGTCCAGTTTGGTGTGACAAAAGTAGGTTATTACTGCTTAGACAATGGCAAGAGCACCAAGGTATGACTTTCCTGTATTGAGGTAAATATTGGGCCATTTAGTAGTTTCAGTCTCTCTCAATCTTCTTTACTTTTTAGAGTCACTCATGTTCACAAATAACCTTTACTGAGTCTGGGCTGTATCCATCTTTGCTGCCCTATGTTCTCATTAGAAATTTATTGCACACTTTTATCTTGGGATTATTTGGTATCAATTAAAAAACACACTTCAAGCTTCAAGTGTACATATTTATAATGTGCGGTTGGGAAGGGCTTTTTTTTTAAAAGTCTCTAGTGTACGTTATTTTCCAACCTTCCTTGAAATCAGTCCAAATCAGTCTTATGACCATATAGAAGCTGTGTTGCAGTGATCATCATCCCTGATTAGCTGAGGCTACTGGTAGTTGGAGTCCAGCAACTTCTGGAGGGGCACAGATTTTCAACATTTGTTCTAAATATTTTGGTTAGTACACTGATGTAGGCTTTTTATGTTCAGTATTCAAGATAAATGTTGGATTCTAAAAATCACTTGGTTTCATGTAAGGGTATCCATCTAATGCTATTGTAGACTGTGGTTTACACCAGACAACTGCTTAAAAATTGCAGAACTCAATAAGAAAAAAGAAAAACAAACAAACAAATAAAAAAAAATCCCATGGGACTGTTACTGCAATTGTTTCAACCCATGTTGATTTGTGGTCACTTCCAGTCTTAGGTGAGCTGCTGACTGCAAGATTCTGCTTTTTGATCCGAATCTAATACATTTTTAGGACAGAGTAAACATATGCAAATATAGTTACTTTGGATTCCCCAAATGTGCAACCAACCGTGCAATGAATACCAAAGCCCTAAAACCACCATTGTACAATGGTCAATGAGCTCATACCTGCACAGTCAAAAGTGAAAGAGGGAGAGACTGAAGACTGTGCATATTGCTTGCACAATGACTGGTTGTACTATGGATTGCAGTTGCACATCTGCTTTTACAACTCTCCTCCTGCTCCTCCTCCTCCTCCTCTTGGATAGTGTAGTGTTCCAACAGGATTCTACCATTTATCTTTTTTTCTTATGTTTATAAGTCATTGAAGACTTTTCAAGTGGCCACCAGCTTTGGAGGTGGTAAGCTTTGAGAACAAGCTCTGAGTTAACATCATTCTTAGTCATTGTAGTAAGTGCTACTTATTTTTCTCTTTAGAAAGTAAGTTATACCCCAGATCATTGGAAACAGATCTGAAATTCATTCATCAGAATCCTGTTGATGTCTTAAGCATACACAAGGTACCCTATGGGTGTGGCTGAAGAGCTGTATTCAACTGATGGGTTCCGAAGCAGTTGCCCTTGGTTGTGCATTGTGCCTGGTTATTCCCTGTACATTTAACATGCAGATATATATGTGTGATTGGCTGTGCATTCAGCTGTACAATGTTGCAATTCACAAATGAAGCAAAATTATACAATGGCTGTATACCTCTGTGAGTATAAACTTATGCTCCATCTCCTTGATGAAGGATCTTCATACCTATCTTGGGGCACTTATGTATGTCTTCATGCAACCTCTCAAGTCCTCACATTCTGTTTCCTTCAGAAAATGAGTGAAAATTGGACTGCATCCACACCATGATGGAGATAATTTTATGTTGAGAAACAGTACATGATGAACATTCAGGAGTAAGTATCTGCCGTATGATTCTACCTGTAAGAAAATACACCTTGCAGTCAGATTTGTTGTGTGTTTTCAAGTAATTTCTGACTTATGGCAACATTTAGGTGAACCTATCATGGGGGTTTCTGGTAAATATTTGTTCAGAGGGGGTTTGCCTTTCTCTGAGGTTGAGAGAGTGTGACTTGCTTAAGGCCACCTAATGGGTTTAGGTTTCTGTGGCTGAGCAGGGTTTCAAACCCTGGTCTCCAGAGTTGTAATGCAACACTCAAACCACTATGCCATGCTGGATCTTGCAGTCAGATTAATGAGTTTGAAAGGATTCGGACAAATGCTAGAATGATGATAATGGCTCTAGAAACTATCATACATTCGTGATTTAGGTTTAAAACACCTGTTCTAAGTAGCTGGAGAGGAGTTATTTTAAAGACCTATAGATAGGATGGGAATTGGAAATTTAAAACATTCCCACCTTTCTTGCATCATTGCTTTGACGTGATTTCCTGATTAGAGACTTGTCTGCTGTGTTGTGGAGACTTTGGGCATAAGTTACTATTGACATTTGGTGTTTAGCTTTGGGTAAAGTTTAAACAGGACTTATCGCAATCACGACACCTCTGGAAGGCCACAGTGGTTTAATAGTTTGTTTCAAGCCATATCCAGCTTTGAATTTTGTTTCTGTCTCCCTGGCTCTTGAGAAAGGGAATTGGAAGCGAACAGCTTTATATCAGCAGAGTAGAAGACTGTGGGTTCACTTGCTGGAGAATGTGTGGTCCCTCCTCTCTACAGGAACATAAGTCTCTCTGATCACCTGAACTATAAGCCCAAATGTTCTTGTACTCCCTCTTTTAGTCTGTGTTTGGTAGCCTCTG
The DNA here is from genome assembly GCA_948474755.1 of Ctenosaura bakeri. Lineage (NCBI taxonomy): Eukaryota > Metazoa > Chordata > Lepidosauria > Squamata > Iguanidae > Ctenosaura > Ctenosaura bakeri. The sequence continues at coordinate 16,711 of CAOLHI010002288.1, forward strand.
AATAGAGAACATGCTAGATATAGAACATTGACATTGGTGATTCCTCTCCTGAGCCAGCATGTTGTTGTGGTTTGAAGGCTTGACAAAGATTCCAGGAGACCAGGGTTCAAATATCCACTCAGCCATGGAAACTCAGCCTGTGACCTTGAGCAAGTCACGTTCCCTTATCCCAAGAAGAAGGCAATGACAAACCTTCTCTAAGTAAATCTTGTCAAGAAGATCCTATGGTAGAGTCACATAAGTCTGAGTCAACTTGTAGGTCCATAACAACAACAACAACAACAGCAACAACAACAGCAACAGCCTTAAGTTACTGTAAATTCATCATGTCAGTCTCAATCCATGCTTTGTCCACGTTGAACTGGTATCAGAAGCCAGTGTCTGAGGCAAAGATGAACAAGAAGATACTTAAGCCAGATAAAATCAAGGTATTTTTGATATGAACACTGCATGAAAGTATACAACAAAATGGTCTTTGATGGAATTGAACGCTCTCAATGGATCAAGTGCATTTGACTTGATACTAACAGCAGGCCTATTTTGATAGGAAGTATTTATTCTGGATTCACCTAGCACCAATGACAGGCTGTCTACAGTAATACACTAAAAGGAGGAAGCCTTTGAAGGCAATTCAGAAACTTCAGCTAGTACAGAATGTGGGTACCTGAATGCTAGAATGGCTTGAATTGTACTTTGCCAGTTATGCTGGATGCTCTTTTGTTTCCAAGCTCAATTTACCATGCTGGTCTTAACTTTTTACCTTAACCTGTTTGGACCAAGTTACTTAAAAGGCTGTCTACACCTATATCAGCCAGCCTGCAGTGTAGGATGAGCAACAGCTCAGGCTCTTCTTGGGTGCCCATCACTAAGAACTAAATTGATGGGCACCAGAGAGAGGTCATCTCAACAGTGCAGAAGGCACTACTAGCTAGGATCCACCAGGACTTGTCATTAGAGTCTTTTTAGACAAGTCTTTAACACTTATCTTTTTTTGTGTGGTTATTTAAAAAACAAGGTGTTTCAAGCTGTTCATTTTAGCTATAATTATTTGTTGGTTTTTAGTACCCTTCCAGGCTAGATGTTTTTGGCTGATATTGTAATTATTGGTTCTTACCAAGGTTCTGGTTGATTTTTAATTATTTATTAATACTTAAATGCTTATATCCTGCTTTACTTCAAAAAGATATTTTTGTTTTGTTCCATTATTATTACTATTATTATTATCCTCCTGCTCCTCCTGCTCCTTCTCCTCTTTATTTATACCTCGCTTTTCTTCCTGAAAGGACTCAAAGCGGCTCACAATAACATATAAGAGAACCTAGTTAAAACTATAGCATAACTTAAAATAGTTTTATTTTAAGTTTGGAAGCTGAGCTGAGAGAGGCTTTTTAACCCTTAAAGGTGTCCTGTAAATCTTCAAAATCAATGCAAGCAAACTAATAAATAGTGACAGAGAAGCCCCATAGAGATTCCTGTCCATGGAAGGCCAGAGGGCAGGTTTAGCATCTCTTGATTTGCCTTGTTGACTGAAGTCCATCGATCTCCCTCCATAGAACTTAATAGGCAACATGGAGAATCAAATTGGCTCCTAAGTCAGGGGCCTGTCCTTTCCTCTTCAAGATGGCATGGGTTGATCTTCGTTGCCAGGAACCTCTTTGTAGCTGGGTGAAAAAGGACTATTAACATTGTGATTCCAAAGTGAGTTGTCTTAAGATGTACTTGGCTTCACATTGACTCAAGTCAAAAGAATGAATTTTGCTTAAATTCAAACACCATGGATTTAGTCCAATGTTTATGGACTAAGGTGCAGGCAACCTGCCCAGTGCCACCACACAAAGCCATTGGGAGAGCCAAGCCCTAACATGAAGGCTTTCAAGCTCCCAAGGGGCCATTGATCCATCTTAAAAGCTAGTGTTAATTTAGTAGATGATATGCAATATAAATACAGCCGTAGTGTATTTCTCCATCATAAAGGGACACCAAACAGTGTTGAACTAATTGAATTTTATGCACCAGCTAGTATGACTAACAATGCAGAAGGCAACGGAACATAACTGCAACACCTTGGAAGCTGTTGCTGCACCAGATCAACAGTGAAAATAAGCTTTAGATATGACAGTCTGTTTATCTGACATCTGATAGGAGAGCTGTTCATTCTATTAAAAATTTGCCAAAGGGTCTTTGCTGAAAATTAACCCATGTTTTTCATCACAGGGAATGATATCCTTGCTTTGTTACCTGGCATAAATGTAGTGCCTAGGTTTTATAAGGTTAAACAAGGCAAGCAAACAGAGTAAAATAGTGTGGATCCCAAAACTGAAAAAAGATTTGACTGGGAATGGATTAGATTGGAAAAGAAAGTGCTCAGACAGCAATTTCATAATAGCACCAGTTCAAATTACAGTTGGCTCTCCACATTTTCAGCTATAACTTTAGCGGATTTGACTATTTGTGAGCTTCTCCAACTCCTGCCTCCCCTCCCCACCTCAAGTGCTTCTTTTCCAGGGGACCTTTTCCTTCTTGGTGGCTCTGACCAGGCTGTGCAGCCCTCCCCATCCTCCACCAACCACTGCTGGCCAGCTAAGGACAACTTATAGGACCACCATGCCAACTGACCCCCTTTGCCTCTCCTTTCCCTGGCCTGGGCCATTTCCGCACTACACTCTTATAGCGCAATTATTCCACTTTCAACATCCTATGGAATCCTGGGGTTTGCAGTTTAGGGAGGGGCTGGCCGGCCCCTCCCTAAACTGCAAACCCCAGGATTCCATAGGATGTTGAAAGTGGAATAATTGTGGCATAAGAGTGTAGTGCGGAAATGGCCCTGGTTTGGACCCTGGGTGCCTGTTCCTCCCAGCATGCCTCAGCCCCCTTCCCACTGACACACATACACATTTTGATATTTATGATTTTTCCATTTTTGTGAGGGTCCTGTGCCCCTAACCCCAGTGAATGTGGAGGACCCACTGAACTGCTCATAAATAAGCCACTTTGAAGGGAAAAATCTCTTTCCCCCCAAAAAATATAGCACCTTAAAGCAGTAGATTACTGATTAACAAAAGGTCTTTCAATACTGTTTTGAAGCAATTTGACTGTCAGCTGTTGGTATTTGTCCACTGTGTTTGAATCTTGAAGCCTTGGCTGAACTGGGCAAGGACTCTGAAGCAGACTGAATCTGAACCCAGAGCCTCCACAAATTTTGTTAGCATTTCATATTTGGAGGGATACCAAGAGTGAGACAAAGTGTGTGCAAAATATTTATCTCCTTCCATGTGTGAAAAACCTCAGGATAGCTGCAAGGGGTTTATTTTTCTGACCGATCCTTTCATTTTGCAATCACAGGAAATGCAGATATTGGGAAGTTCCTTAGAAAAGGAATTGGTTAGTTATAGTTGCAAGGGCTCCAAAGAACAGGGACTTACATTGCAGACTTTAAAAGTAACTCTTTACTTTTTTGAAAGTAGTTGAAGTGGTCACATTTTCAGCTACTTAAAAAATTATCTGAATGCTACTTAAAAAACTATCCGAATGCTTCTGGCCCGTAGTATAAAACACCCTTCTATTTTGTTCTCACTTTCACATTCACAATACAACGTGAGGCTGCAGCATGAGCCATTATGTGAACCATACAGTCTTTCTCTTCTACTATTTAGTAAGGCCATACCCCTTCAACTGGAAAGTGACTAAAAGAGAGAAAAGTTTTCACTCCAAGGGACTAGAACATTCAAAGAGTTTTTGTGGAGTCTGTGGTACCTGGAAAGATGTAGCATTGGCTGCTTGTTTGGAAAATACTAAATGTTCACATGTTGCCCCGCCATTGTATTTTAAACATTCACTATCCATCTTGTTACTGTGATTTTAGGATCACAGAAAACAAAACTTAAAACAGTTTGTTTATTCATCATTAACTCTTCCCCTTGAAACTTTCATTAAGGAATCTGAAATTTTGCAGGCTTCTTGCCTATGAAAAACCTCTATGATATATGCCATATTCATACAAAATGCCTTCCCAATTCTCCCCAAAACATAAAGGGGTACCAAGTAACTTCCACCAGAAACATGAACACCACTGTCCACAGAAACCCTACCCTTAATCTGAATATGTTCAGGTTTCTTAACTTCTATTCAGTAAATCACTGTATAACAGTTAGACAACAATTGCCTGCCTCTCCAACTCTTGGGGAATAAGTGCCTTCTTTTTTGGGCCCCCATCTCAGTTGTAAAGATTGCTCTTACTGACTCCCCACCTCGCTACAACTATGCACCTGAAGGGTAAGAAATTTGAATCCCTGAGAAGGGACAATTGTTTCTAAAAATTTTATCAGATTATGCAAAGTGATTAAGTGAAAAAATATTAGCAGCCAAAACATAGAGGTGGCAGCTGGTGGCTTCCATGTCAATGAAGGTGATGGATCTCCTCTGGGTTTTATTCTGGATGTTAAAAGAAGTCTCCAAGGTGCTGAACCAATCCCTAAAAATGGGTTGAGCACCTTGGACAGCTTTAAAAAATGTAGTGTAAAATTCAGCACATGTTCACTGCATTCCTGGCATGAAAACTACTCTTCACTACTGGAGATAAATAACTAAATAAAGTGAGGAAGGGAGATTTCTGACCCCCCCCTGCAGAAGATATGGGGCAGGGCTAAAATAGTCTAAAAATGTAGAATTGCAGCTCCTGGAATCTTCTGGGGTGAGGTCCTCCATCTTGGCACTGAATAGTTATTTCAACACTGCTCTGGGGGCTGAAATGGATTCCATGGAAGTCTCTTGAAGACTACAGGCTGGGCTGTTCCTACCATCACTTTAAAGGCATGATGTGCAAAACACCCTGCACCCATTTGTCTCACAGGTGAGTAGGTGTAATTACCTCGTAAGAGGCTAGTGTACTTGCATAGTTGATCCAGTTCAGACAGTCAGAAAAAAGTTACAGCAATTTTATTGATTTTTTTTGGTGCTAATCATTGGGAAGCACAAAGGCTTTAATTTCCAAATTATCAATTTGAGACAAATAGAAATTTTCCAAATTCCTGAATCATGCTCGAAACTGAATTTTATGGACAATGATCACACTCAGTATATAATAACTCACAGGTTGTGCAAATTGGAGTAAGATCATATCTGTAGTAAGATAAGCCACATAAGCTTGCCCAAATTCTGACCTCCTCTTCAGAGGCTGTTCTTCTCACTGCCTTTTGCAGCAAGATTGGTGGTGATGATCTAAGACGGGGCTCTTTTCTCCTACTTTGGGTCTTATTTTAAATTTTTTTTTTAGTTATAATGCTATTGTATATCTGTGCAGTGACATTGTTGCACTATAGAACTATGGTTCTAAAAAGCTGCATAGGTCGAATATAAGGAATGGAATAGTGGGGGCTCCTTTGGTAAGTAATTTTGTGGAATTCTAACACTCTATTCTGCTTCAGAAATTAAGTTTTGGGCAATAGGAAAGATAGATAATCTGAAAACTTTGTTGGGGAGACAAACAGATTTGATTTTAAAACTGAAATCATTGACATCAGAATGACTTAATGAAGATCTGGATTCCTGGATTCCTTCCCCCTATTATGCTTCATAAAAGGCTTAACTGACTTTTCAGCTTAATAGGATCAGATGTTTTTGAAATGTATAAATAACAAATAATAATAAATAATAAATAAATAATAAATGTATAAATAATTTAAAGTTAGATTTTAGATAGATAATTAAAAGTTAAATTTAGATCGTTAGATAATTAAAAGTTAGATTAAGGCTTAATACCTTTATTTGCGCAAAATTCAGGTGTGATTTCAAATCAGATTATTTTAAAGAGATATATATGGTGATCTTGAGCCGTACAATTACAGTGCTTTTATTCCACTTCAATTGACATGGCAACATCCTATGGATTCAGGGGACTGGCAATCAAAGGAGGGGCCTTTAGAATCCTCATCGAAGCAGCTCCTCTGGTGTTTCTGAACAAACTACAGAACCCTTAGGATTCCATGGAAAGCAGGCATGGTAGTCAAGGTGAAATCTTGATGCTATAATTGCATAGCATGAAAGAGCTCTGATGTAGATAAAAAGTCTGAATCTGTTTTTTTTTTAAGTGAAATGCTTAAGTTGAATTTCTACTTTGCTTTTAGCTGCTGCATTTTTTGACAAATATTTCAGTAAACCCATGGTTGTATCCAAAGAGTTATATGGTAATAGGTAATATCCTACTATTACCTACTACTAATTACTTCCTACTATTTAGTCCAAACATATTCTCATTACTGCAGTGCCCAGTTGCCTAAAATTATTTCTGTTTGATGAACATAATTACTTTTGTGCCTCTTTGTACAGTAGTAGTACAGTTTGTCATCTGTGGCCCTATTCTTGAAATATACGTAAGAAGACTGAATGTGTGGATGTTGAAGTAGTATTCCACATGCTGTCCCTTCCTTTAAACTCTGTGAATTTATGCAGAGGTCTGAACCAATCTAAGGATGAATAACTAACTGCCTGTGGCCCTTTCAGCACCATACCTGATCCCGGTGGCATCCCATGGAGATCTCAGTAGGGATTCTTCCAGGAGGGGAGTGCAAAAGGAGCACTCCCCTCTGTATTGGCTGCCTCCGCGAATGGAGGAAGCACGATGGTGCTGCCTCTTCCTTCCACAGCACAGCTTGGCACTGTCCCAGGCTGCACTGGGGCAGGAAGTGCAGCCATTGTGTTTCCAGAACCTCTGCACATCAGGCAAGTGTGGGTGGGTGGCAGGAGGGCTGTGCAATAACTGGTCATTGAGAGGGAAAACTCATCAATGATTTCCAGCATGATCGCACCACCTAGGCACAGGAGAAGGATGGGACCCATATGACATCATGCAGAACCATTGTCTTGGGTCCTGTCTTTCTCCTTTCCCCAGTATGGGATGACGATGTCCTGTGGAAAGGGCCTGTATAGAGGCACTGTGCTTGTTTAACTTGGTCATGTGATGAGAGCTTATCTGTAAATTAACAGTGTGTGCATAGACTCTGCTGAAATTGTTGGATGAGTACACAGAGATCAGAAGCAAGGACAGTGAGTTGTCTAAGGTCTTCAAGTAAGATTGCAGCCAATGAAATTGTTTATTGCATACATCAACCCAGAATTTAACGCTGAGCACTTTCCAGTTTCCATATCATGAATCTAGAGAGAAATGATAAAGTTCTGAATGCAACACTGAAAATGTATTAACAGCAACAACCCCCTTATATTTATGATATAAGGAAATGTGATAGTTCTTACTGTCAACTGAAACTTTGCATGAAGATTTATTTATCATAAAAATAAAATACACTAGTAAACAACTTGTGAAAATGCTTTAGATGGACATGTTAATTTGATTTAAAAAGTTGTCTGATGCTATTCCTTAATCACAAATATACCAATAAGCATAAACTATAGGGAGCAACTTTATCCTTATATATTGAATATACTTGGCAGTTGGTTTCTGGAGATAGTATTTTATGCATTTTGTGAAACGTTTAAAATGTAAGTTCAGACAAGAGGTGATCAGTTTCTATTTTAAAGCATTTTTTAAAAAAACAACTAATGGAATAATTGCATATTTTTCTTCATGACAATATCTATTCCCAATATCCATTGTAGCCACTCAGTAGAATTTTGAAAACATTGTGCAGGATAATTTATTTGTGCCAAAATATTTTAATAATGCCAGCAGTACAATTAACCTGTGAGCTTCTCTCTCATCATATATTGTACCCTCAAGAAATTACTTGGATAGCTTTAATTATGTTTGTGCCTTTACTTTCAACTCCCTTTTATCTTTTCTTCATTTCCTTTTAGGATGGGGGAAGGGTCACAAGTTCTCTGAAGGCTCTTTGTTTTCCATGCTCAGGTATTAAATTGATGGCACAACAATCTTGGAATACATTAGGTGCGCTTTCCTGCTCTATCTAAATGTAGGCCTTGTATTACCTTCCACTCCCCCTCCTTCTGTGCTCACCGTTTTCCACCAAGTGTAAATCTTATGCAGGGCACCTAAAGAATGGGCTGGAGGAATGTACTAGAACAGAGACAAATTGTTCAAGCTGTGTGAAGAAGGAAAATGAAAAGAGGAGGGAGGAGGATGAAGGGGGTAGCTGGGAAAAGAAGAAAAGCATCCCTTGTCAGTTGAGGTTCTTTGGAGATATGTGGAGAATAGCAAAGTTGATTTTTTTTAAATGAGGAAAAAAAGCTCCTTCCAACAAGAGCATGGCTTTGCCGGCACAGTGGCCTACACAGAGAGGTGACATTTGAGAGAACAATTGCTAGGCTGTTTCTCCATGCCTGCTGCTATGAAAGAGGCTTAAGAAAAGGTGTCCTTGGACTAGTGCTAATAGTCATCTTCATCATTCCTTCCTTCATGTGCTCTCTAGCAAACACTGCTTTATGAAATAGGGGCACACTGCTAATAAACAAAGCACTATAAAAGATCAGATGGTGGTACTCTCCAGCCTCACTTCCTCTCTGCTCGAAGGACGGCAGCAGCAGCCTGCTGACTGCCATGGCTCCTTGCATTACCATCCCACCTGCTCTGAATTGTCCCTCAGGCCTCCCTCTGTCTGCAGGATTTGTACACTCAGTTTTGCTAAGCCTGGCTCTTTTTCCAGGCTAGAAAACAAGCTTATCACAATGGCAAAACAATTTGGTAGAGAGCAGGCCTGTTCCCTGGAATAGGCTTTTGTTTTGTCTTTTGTTTTCTTTTGTTTTCTTTTGAAACTCACCTTTTGAGCATCTGTTTTTCAAAGCTGGCAATCTGAACCCTGGCTAGGAGGAAATATGCTAGGCCTAGTTGGCTTGTGGAATATTTGCTGGAGACATATGCCAGCAACATTTAGACAAGGTTGAGAGAAGAAGAAACCAACCGCATTGGCATTATTCTATACCAAAGAAAAGATCCCTTACTTGTGGAGAAGTCAGGCCAACATACCACTTGTGAAATACCAAAAAAGGCCAGCAGGGTTTTCTTGAAGATACAGCTCAGAAGACTTGAAAGCATGGCTTACTTGGCCTGGATGTCTGAAATGCATCTCTTGTCTTTTCTTCTGGAGTGAAAAAGAAATTACACCAAATAAATGAAGCAAAAGGTAAGGAAGAATAATGGGTACCTTCACAGGGAGCAGAAGAAGACTTCATGTCTGGAAAACTTTGCTGAACAGAAGATACTGAGTCTAGCTTCTGAAATGTGACTTGACCTAAGAAAAGCATTATGAGATACTTCCTGAATAAACTTTGCAGATGCTATTAATTGTGCATATCTCAAGGTTTGTAGTACTCCTAACATCATTTAATTGCTTTGATTAATTTCACTGAACACTGACGAAAAACTCACAGTATTAGGACATATTGTGGATGATGATGATGGATGTTTATTATTTACACAGAAGAGCTATAATGTTCAGGGAGTGAGAGGCAGTTGCTGTGTTAGTCTGTTGAAGCTGAAACAACAAAAGAATATTATATTACCTTACAGACTAACATAATATATTTGGCATTAGTATTTCTGTTAAATGTGTATTGATAATGTGAAATAGCCAAGTATATATTTGGGTCATGTTAAGATGTTATTCTTTTTCTGTGATGCTGTTGCTCATGTCAAATGAAATTTACAGCTCTCCTGCACTCCATGGTGGAATGGGATTTGACCATTTATTCCGAAATATGTGTCAATAAATGCCTTGTAGTATGAAAGTTTGTTATCTTCTACCTTAAGTTTAGCCTAGCTCCATAATCCTGTAATTCTCCTGTAAGATGGTAGGCCATCCACTTCTCATTTATGTGAAGTACTTGAGTTCTTGTGTAAAGTTTTCAGTTTTTGCTGTAAGGAAATCTGTTCCAGGTTAGTGCCACTTAAGTCCCCAAGGACTTGTTCAGGAGATACCTTGAGAATGCAGCTGACTGAACAGCACTAGAGGAAGGGGTGGAGCTCATTATTGGTAGTGAAGAGTCAATATTTTGGGCCAATTTATTTTGCCATTTAGGAGGCAGCCATTGTTAGTATAAGGATCTTACCATGTTTGGGGGACAGAAATATTTATCAGGCGCTATATTAAACACTTTCAATCTGCCTGGTAGAATTATGTCCAGGTCTTGGAAAAATTGCTTTTCTGGATGGTGGTTCCCCAAACCCCCAGCCAGCCAATGCTAAATAAGGGGCTTGAGTAGCTGTAGTCCAAAAAGGTAGCTTTTGCAAACTTTGACTCTTCTGACATGAAAAAAGGAGATAATATTATTCATGGGGTTGAATTAAATAGTCATTTACAGGCACAGTCTGAGAAAATACAATCAGAATGATTTGTGAACAGTGGTTCTGAATTATACTTGAATTTAGAGTAATATACTCTCCCCCATTTAATTAATATTTTAAATTTTAAGACATATTCTCAATCCTGTGCTTTCTTGATTGTTGTTAAATGGTCAGCTCTTTGTAAGAGCAATTCATTTTGTCATTCAGATTGCTGACTGCAGCATACCAAAGTTCCCAGAAACTTTAACGAAAGAAATTATGAATGGGGAACAATACACCATTCATTTAATTAACCATTGTTGATTGCAACCTATTTTTAAGAAACCAATGTCTGAAAGAATCAAGAATGGGTTAAAAATTACTGCATCAACAAAGGTTTCCTTCACAGCACAGACTAGTGCGTGTTCTGCTTATACGGCAGTTGGGTTGCTTCAGGGGTGTGAGGATTTGAGTGTTGGTGGAGCTATTTGAAAGAGGATTGGACGGTAGCCATGGACTGTTGGCAAATAATCCTAATAATGTTTTCTGTGGTGAGTGTCTGTGCTTGTGTTTTAACGTGATAATAGGAGGACTGTGTGTTTGGGCTCCAGTATAAGACAGTTCAGGGAGGTGAGTGCGTCAAGTGGCTAGTAGGGTTTAATTGGCAGATGCCCTAGGCTACAATAAAAGGAACTGAAGCCAAAGTGTTTAAAGCCTTGGCCAAGTTATAGCAGAGCAGTTTCAGTGTTGATAGGAACTGAAGTGGGAATAAGTCTGGGAGTAAATGAACAATGTACTGTGCTACTGTCTGGAAATGGTGAAAGCAAGTGAGTAGCTACAAATGACTTCTCACACTTTAGAACTATGACCATCACTGTGTTAGAGAGCCAGTTAAACACTTTCAAAGTTAGATGTTATCAAACTAGGAACAGGAAGAAATGCAGGCAGCAGACTCAAATCTCTGCTATCAATCCATGAAACTCAATGAATGACTTTGGACCTCTCCCCAACAGAGTTCTTCTGCATATCATGCTATACTTTGGCTTAGCACTGTCTTCCCTAGCCTAGATCCCTGAAAATATTTGGTCCTGCATAAGTCCTGACTATTGCTCATGTTGGAAGCTGTGCACCCCAAGGATCTAGGAGCTTTTCCAGATTGGGGGAAGACTGTGTAGTAACATGCACAAGCCACAGTGGGTTCCCACTATTTTCCTCCAGCTTAGCGATGAGGAGAACTTTTATTTTTAGTTAACCACATTTTGTGGTGTTGTCTGGGGCCAGAATTGTGGTCAGTGGTAACAACAGACATCAGAAGTGCTTGTCGTGATGAAGCTGTCATATTGAAAAGGTTTATTCAGCTAGACAAGTAAAATCTCTTCTAAATCTGTGAAGGCAAAAAGGATATTGTTTACTTTGTTGCATTCATCTTGAAAAATCACCCAGCTTCTGATAAATGGTAGTTAACTAAAATAGAATGTAAAAACACCCAAACTTCTTCTAGAAATTGTTATGTATGATTTAGAACTCAACTGTCACAGCCTAACCTTCCTGCCTATTGTTTGAGTAAAACCTACAGTGCAAGAAGACACTGAAGGGCTGTCCCATGTCCCATGGACACATCCTTGATCTTCTTGAGAAAAGTCATCTTAAGGATGCCTCTGTGGAATTGGGAGAATATTTTCCAAGCAAAACCTTTAGCCCATGTGAACTTACATATGAAATCACAAATGGAAAAGTTACCTTTGGAAGGTTACAGTTCTCAGGAAACCCGATAGGTAATTTTGGGAGTTACATCCCGCTCCCCCAAAAATTTCCCAAGCTATGCTAAAGTGGCAATCCTGTTTTAAAGAAAATCGTTGTTATCTCGCTTCTGCTCAACACGTAAATGCAAAGATTGTGTATGCTCAGGTGGCTAAGAAATAAAGACATGGATGTACATCTACTGAAAAAACAATTTGTTTTCCCTTTAGCATATACAAATAGTCATGCAAATTCTTTTATAGAACAGCGTCATGGCCCTGCTACATTGTGTCTTTGCCTTCATCAGCAAACTTGATTATAGCCTGAGAGCTCCAAGGTTACAAACATTTGGTTATGCAGTCATGAGATCCAGTTGTGTTATCTGAGAGGGCACACCTGCCTCTCAGCCACCTTATTTCCCTTGAACTTTCTTTCTCCTAGTTCCTGTGCAGTCCCTGTGAACAGCCAGAGACATATTTCCTTGGCTGTACCAATCAGTGGATTCAGGTGGAATAATGAGCTTGTGATGACATCCTACCCCCATCCCCCTTTAAGCATGTGAATCTTCTCCTCCCAACATTTTTGAATGACAACTTAATTAAAGGAACAATAATGCAAGAAGGGAGAAAAGAAAGAAATGAAATGAACCAGAGGCCTACACTGGACTCAGCCTGGCTCAGAGATGATGGGGGGGGCGCATGGGGAATCTTGGCAATATTTTGTCACAAATTGCAGGTTCTGTGACAGATCCCTCTCCAGGTGGGTCCCGCAGTTCCAAACCCCTAGCTTCCTGTCATTCACTTTGCCCTCTTTCCTCTCAAGATCTCTCCCTGAACTGGGTACTTGACCCTCAAGGGGATTCCTATATAGACCAGTGGATGTGTTGTTCATGGGTTCACTGTGGTAAACATAAGACTCTATCGCCCAGTCAGCCTGACATCAGTACCCGGAAAGATCCTGGAGCAGATCATTAAGCAGTCAGTTTCTAATCATTTAGAAAGCAACGCGGTAATCACGAGAAGTCAACATGGATTTCTCAAAAATAAGTCATGCCAGACTAATCTTATCTCTTTTTATGATAGAGTTACTAGCTTGATAGATGAAGGGAGTGCTGTGGATGTAGCATATCTCGATTTCAGTAAGGCCTTTGACAAAGTTCCCCATGACATTCTTGCAACGAAGCTAGTAAAATGTGGGCTGGACAGGGCTACCGTTAGTTGGATTTGTAATTGGTTGACCTACCGAACCCAAAGGGTGATCACGAATGGCTGCTTTTCGTCCTGGAGAGAAGTGACTAGCGGGGTGCCACAGGGTTCTGTCCTAGGCCCAGTGCTGTTCAATATTTTTATCAATGACTTGGATGAAGGAATAGAGGGCATGCTGATCAAATTTGCAGATGACGCCAAATTGGGAGGGGTTGCTAATACGCCAGAGGACAGGATCAAAATTCAAAATGACCTGGATAGATTGGAGAGCTGGGCCAGGGCGAACAAAATGAAATTCAACAGAGAGAAATGTAAGGTCCTACACTTAGGCAGAAATAATGGAATCCACAAATATAGGATGGGGAACACGTGGCTGGATAGCAGTACGTGTGAAAGGGATCTAGGAGTCTTCATAGACCACAAGCTGAACATGAGTCAGCAGTGTGATGCGGCAGCCAAGAAAGCCAATGCAATTCTTGGCTGCATCAATAGGAGTATGGTGTCTAGATCGTGGGAGGTACTGGTACCACTCTACTCTGCTTTGGTTAGACCCCATCTTGAATACTGTGTCCAGTTCTGGGCACCCCAATTCAAGAAGGATATTGACAAGCTGGAGCAAGTCCAGAGGAGGGCGACCAAAATGGTGAGAGGCCTGGAAGCCATGCCCTATGAGGATAGACTTAGAGAGCTGGGTATGTTTAGTCTGCAGAAGAGAAGGTTAAGAGGGGACATGATAGCCATGTTTAAATATTTGAAGGGATGCCACGTAGAGGAAGGAGGGGACTTGTTTTTCTGCTGCTCCAGAGACCAGGACAAGGAGCAATGGATTCAAGCTGCAGGAAAGGAGATTCCACCTGAACCTCAGGAAGAACTTCCTGACAGTCAGGGCTGTCCGGCAGTGGAATCTGCTGCCTCGGAGTGTAGTGGAGTCTCCTTCCTTGGAGGTTTTTAAGCAGAGGCTTGATGGCCATCTGTCGGGATTGATTTGAGGGTGTTCCTGCATGGCAGGGGGTTGGACTGGATGGCCTGTGTGGTCTCTTCCAACTCTGAATTTCTATGATTCTATGATTCTATGAAAACTGAACAGAAAGGGCCAGAAACAGTTGTAAAAAAGATCAAACAAACAAACAAAATTTTATTAATACACTGTTAAATCATACATTAACCCCTGAACTATATAATCATTCACAGCTCCACAAAATCCTATTCAGTTCTCCTCCAAGGGGGCGGGTTATAGCTTTTCCCTGTCCTATCTCTCTATAATCCTTTGCCTTTCTCTGTGCTATCTTTCCTTTATTTCTAGGCCAGAGCTTTGCAAACTTTTCATGTTGGTAACACATTTTCTAGACATGCATCATTTTGGGACACGGTAATTCAGTAAATAATTCAGTAAGAGGAGGCAGCCCCTCCACCTGAGCCTGACCTGCCGCCATTTCTGCCTTCCCTGGGGTCTTCCCTGGCCCAGGGTAGTGGCAGTGGCGGGAGAGGCAGCCCCTCCACCTAGACCTGGCCCACTGCCGTCATCGCCGAGGTCTTCCTTGGCCTGCAGAGGTAGCCCCTTTACTTGGTCCTGGTCCACAGAGGCAGGAGGAGAAGCAGGCCCTCCACCCATTGCATTCATGTGGCACACCTACACACTGCAGTGGACACACTAACGTATCGTGACACACGGTTTGGAAAGCTAGGCCATCTTTCCCTTACCTGCCTCCTGTCAGACACAAGCCTCAATTTTGTATCCTTTCTTCTCCATACGTCTCCCTTCACAGCGTTCCCTGAGTTGCGATTTGCTGGCACCTACCAGGCTTGCCCAGCTCCTCCCTTCACAAGCAAAGTATAGATGAGATAAAAAACCATTGTTTACTGACATTTTGATCTCTGTTTTACTTTCCTCAAAGAGAGTCAAGGATGTGATGTGTGGATACAGAAATAGCATTACTTGTGAGTTGAGAGCAATACAATGGGTGACACTTCCTAAACAGCTTGCGAATGAATCAGTTCAAAGATGATCACATTTTTTTGATCAGTATTTCACAGGCCAAGTCCGGTGTAGAGACAGTAGCAACACAGGTACAATACCGCTAGCCCTGTGCTTAGTGTGGTTTTGCCTTTATAATGAAAAAGGCAAATGCTTGTTGATTCCTCCCTCCTCTACTCATAACATATAGGCATGTGTAACTATATTGTCTCCCACCATTGGGCATTACAGTGGTGGAAAAATGCATGAGATCGTAACATGGGTGTGTAAGCCTACTTATTACAGAGGAAAGTAGGGGCCTTGACCAAGAGTGGGCAGTGTATCTGCTACAGTAGGAATGGCAAATCATATGGTCTGGACACAGATCAGCCATTTTTCATGCCATACCAAGAATGTAATGTTTCCCTTCCACTCGAGCAGACTGTTGAGCTGGCCTAGCAGTATGTAGTTGCTGGAGAAGAAGATTGAATGTAGGCAGGCTTTGTGTCATAGCCTTGTGCTCTACTGTTTCTGGCCAGGTCTGTAATACCTTATAACTCATGGCTACCTGTGAACACATATGTGGCAGATCAGCTGCTTTTACTGATTATATTGTATTGGTGAATATGAAAGAGGATGCACGCATTTGAAGGATGCAACTGTCCATCAGGAAGGTCAGAAAAAGAAACCTTATCTTTGTATTTTCTTCCTAAAATCTGATGGGAGGAAGCTTGTACAAATGACACAGAGAAGTGGTGAATTGCTTTATGTTTTCCCTGCTATATCCTACGTTTCTGACATATCTGTTGAAAAGCTCTGATCTTGACAAAAGAGGAGAGATTGCATTAGAGGGTCAGGGGGGTTGCTCTTAATGTGCTTATAAATGCATGTGGAACTGGAACTCTTTTTTCTGAGGTGAACTTCCCTTCATCCAGTCAGCAGTGAGAGCAACTTAAGTGTGACTGCAAGGGAGTTTGCATGAGGCTGAAGTGAGAGGGGAGAGAGCAGATAGGCGACAGCATGAAGCAACCAGAGTTCCTTTTTCTGTTCTGCTTAGATTAGATTTTACTCAGCAGGGTGAATTCTTAATTAGAGCAGCCCTGTCCTGCAGCTGCAGGCCTGTCCTTCGGACCCCTGCTCTGCCTTCTAAAATTTCATGAGGGAAGTTGTCATGCTTTATTTCCTGAGCTCTAATATTGGAGCAGTGAGCTGCGATTTCAATGGGAGGAAAAGACATGTAATTTAATCATCTTTATTAGAGTCTGGGTAAAGAGGAGGGCACATTGAACAGGTCCTCTACTTGCATGTTGACTTTTCTAGTAGCCCTAAAGGACACTTCAGAGCTTCTTTGATAAGGAAACAAGCCTTGAAAGCTAAATGATATCATTGGTATTTTGTATTTTTTTTTTAAAAAAAATAGATACTGAATATCATTTTAAGTATTCTCTTTCTTGTCATGAGCCAAATGGGTGTCTGGAATGGATACATACATCATGTATTTATTAATGCCCAGCTGTGATTTGAATGTTTGGCCCTTTGGCTATGTGGTGTGCAAATCACAGTGGCCCGGCATTGTGAGGAGATCACTCCAGAACAGTGATGTACAGATAAAAAATGGGCATGAACTCTCCATAGTCTGGCGTAAAAGTTATCTGAGCTACAGAAGGACATGTTCACAGTTTGGATGGGTGGTAGGTGATGGAGGCAGCATTTGTTTATACAACCATTTTCCAGTGGGTTCACCTGCTGATTCCAGAGGAAATGGGTCATCATCTCTGAGGCCAGCTTAAAAGAGGGAAGACAGGATAATCTATTGGATTTTCTTACAGTTTTATGGATTGTTAGAGCATACATTTACTTCAGGTTTAGAACCATTTTAAAGACAGACAATGGAATGTTTGTAAGTGATGATGAAAGCTGCATTTCAAATTCCCCTCAATTTAATCATGAATGAAGAAGCTGCATGGAGCTGCATATATATATATATCTCATTTTAACATAGGTCTCATTACTGGCTACTGTAGTAGATGAATGACATTCATAGACCTCAAAGAGGTTGCTCTTCTGCCTTCTGATGAAACATTCATAGATGCACACGTATAGTTCCAGGAAGATTCAGCCCATCTTATACTCAGCATTTCTATTTCTGTTAAGCATATTATTTAAGACTGTGGCTAAAAATACAACCTGACACAAACTTAGAATTTGTGAAGAGATGCAACATTTTGGTGTTGAAAATATCTTCAGAATGAGCCAGTCTAAATCAAAATGGCATTTGCTTCCCCCTGTGTGAAATCAGTCTTAGAAGTAGCATTGTTTCCTTGAAATATTTGCAGATCTAGTTAGTATTTTGCCCCAGTATTATTTTGATGTAGTGACACAGGATTGAATGAGTATTAAAGAACCCTTGGCAAACATTTTCCACCTCAGGAAAGGAAAGACAATAGAACCATTGCACACCTCTGTGTCATGTAAAAGCTGTGAAGGGTCCCCTGAAACTAATCAGAATGAGTGGGAGTTACCATGCAATATCTTATTTCTGTCTACTCAGAAGTAAGCTCTATAGAGGTCAGTGAGGTCACTCACAGGTATATCTTACTTGACTGCTTTCCTAGTGCCTTTGTGGGGGCAAATGTTTCCTGTTGGGAGAGGCAGTGAATAAGGACAGAATTACCTGTTATCCCACTCCTTCAGGTGCTCTTAAAGTGTGCCTTTCTTCCTTTATGATATGCTGTTTGGGCTCCCAAAGTTAAAATGTCTGTGTCCATTTAATAGAGAACTATTTGCATAGATTCTCACTTCTCATTTGCTATCACTAGGTGGTTATCCCTTGTCAGTCTAGTGAAAGTTGGTGAGCACCTATGTGAATATTTTAATGTAAAATGCATTAATAATTTGTGGTGGCTTCAAACTAGCTACCGCTACAGGAAGATCACAGTGTGTGAATGAAAAATGATCCTCATAGTACAGTGCCACCTAATTCAGGATAAATCCACTGTGGACAAGACCACCACCTCTAAATCACAGGAAATCTCCTAAACCACTACCACTATTTCTTCTACCTTGCCAGCATTCAGATTCCAACTTGTTCAATCTCATCCACCCCAGGAAAAACAATTCTCATTCACTTCCACTTGCAGATCATCTAGCAAGACTTCCCCAATGGGCACTGTTCTAAACCTAGACATTCTACTTAGTATAAATCTGGTGTACTTCTTCTCTCCTTTTCTGCTCTCTTTGGTTATTACAACCCTGCTGATGAACTTGCTTCACAAAAGACATCTCACTGTGCTTATAATACAAGTACATTCAATAGACCTTACAGCCTCAATCTAATTATTTTGGGAGTATCTCACTGAAATCACAGGATAAAATATACCCCATTGCATGATTCTGTGATCATAAGCTACTTCTGCTGAGGTGGGGACAGCATGTCTTGTTCAAGCTAGATATCTCCCTCTATTACCGCATAAATATTCTTTTAAATCTTCTCTACTTTTGCTGTCTTCTCCTTTCTTCCCCTCTAGACTGATTTTACTTCATATTTATCTGAGGTGCAGTCCAGAAACAACAATTCTGGAATTACAATTTTTGCATGTGTCTTGAAACAAGGTGTATCTTCCTTGCATTTAGTGTATAAATAAAATAAGCTTATATGATACCTGTCTGTTATAGACACGTTACGTTTATTTTTAAAAAGTTTTTTTTTAAGAAAACAAAACAAAACGAAAGCCAAACCCTGAATTATTTAAATTCATTTTTAAAACTCAGGGCTGATGCTAGATTACAATGATAATGTGTGGGGTGGGGTGTTAGTAGCCTGGCAATGGATGGCTGTGCTTCAGCAACCAGCTGCCCAAAGATAGCATCCTTCTTCTTAACTCTGGAGGACCCCAAAGAAGTCCAAGAGGATGCTTTGACCATAATGCAGTATGTTGCTGAAGCAGAGCCAACCAGTACCTGGCTGTCTCCTAGACATCAAATGCCCCTGGGGTGTGCCCCAACACCAGAACAAAAGGATGGGGGAAGAGAGGTTGTTGCAAATGGCAATGCTGAACACCACTGTCCACACAAACCATAAAAACACCATCAGAGACACAATTATTCTTGCATTATGTTGCTAGCAGGGTTCCAGCCCAGATTAGATGACAAATACCACCATCACTCACACAGGTATTTTCAGATATATGGAAATGAATACAAAGATGACTCAGCATCTGTATCTGCTGGAATGTGCAAAACGAAGGCCAAAAAAGGGACAGCATATATGAATATATAAAGTGCAGATACTGATACCTAAAATGCATATTTAAATGCATATAATATGTTCAATACACACACACACACACACACACACACTCTCTATATGTATGTGTGTGTGTATATATACATATACATACATACATACATACATATATACACACAAGTCAATGTTTGTTTGTGAGTTTGTGAGTTTGTCTGTTTGTCCGCATCAGGCAGGCAACGACCTCATACGATTGGCTGAGTGACGTGAGAAGACTTCATATGATTGGCTGGCTGTGAAGATTCTATGCAATCTTGGGGTTGGCAATTTAGGGAGAGGCCTGTAGAATTATCAGCCTAGAGCAATTGGACCTCAGGCCAGTTGCTATGGAGATGGGGCCTACCTTCAGTAAGGATACCAGAGAACATTTGGGAGGCATGTGTGAGAATATGTGTGTGTTTATGTGTGACATAAACAATATAGCCCATTTCCACACTACACTGTCATAGTGCTATTATTCCACTTTCAACATCCTATGGAATCCTGGAATTTATAGTTTAAGGGAGGCATTTAAGAATTTTCAGCCAAAGAGCTCTTTGGCCTCAGTAAACTACAAACCCTAGAATTCCACAGGATGTTGAAAGTAGAATAATAGCACTATAATAGTGAAGTGCAGAAATGGCCATAGTTACAAGGTCTTCTCGCTTCACACAGTAGATTGTATGGGTTCCATATGTGAGGAATCTTAAAGCTGAAATTCAAAACAACAAATGCTTCCAAAAAAATGTAAAGCCATTGCAACAAGGAGTAGGACAGTGTATTCCTGCAGGAACCAAACCTCTGTATGTTAACAACTACAAATACAGATTGGATTGGGGAATATGGGGATAAGTTATAGGTACTGGAAGAGGCTGGTTGCTATGGAGATGAGTCCTAGCAGCAAGGAGGAGGACAGTTTACTCCCTCAGGAACCCAAACTGTGTATGTAAATAACTCTGAATACAGATTGCATTGTGAAATATGGAGAAAAGTTACAGGAAATGAAGAACATTGGGTAAATATGCTAGTGTACATATATCTATATCTATATATATCAAAATATACATAGCTCTATCTATCTATCATCTATCTATCTATCTGTCTATCTATCTATCTATCTATCTATCTATCTATCTATCTATCATCGCTATACATATTTTGGGGGGGTGTATGTGTGTGTGTACACACACACACACACACAAATTATATGGGGCAAATTATAGCAGTTGTGTGATTCAATGTGTGTGATGTGACCCAAGGATTTGGAAGCATCATGGCAAATGGGCCAGGAGGTAACCATAAAGGAGAGAGAAATTAGAAACAGAAAGTGTTTTTCCCCCCATCATTACTTCAGGTATGCTGGATGTTACTTATTAAAAGAAGCGAGCCTCTGCACTCTCTGCACGTATCCTCAGTTTTAAGCAACACCAGAAAGGAAACAGTATCTAATGGGATCTAGCCATTTTGAGAACATTAGCTCCCCCTTCTCCCTCCTTCCTGAGAATGCAAGAGGAGGTAGGAAAGGAAAAGGGGGAAACAGGGAAGGTCACCTTACAGTGCCCTGGGAGGGTAACAAACCCCATACAAAGGTCCAGGTTGATCTCTCCAGGGTCATTACCACAAAAGCCTGTGAAAGGTTAGGAAGGAAAAGGCTTTTCGGAAGTCTTTGCCTACTAATTGACTGAGAGGGGCGGAAGGAAGGATGTATCAAAAAAAAAAAAAAAAAGGGAAAAAGGAGAAAATGAGCCCCCTGCAATCTTTTTCTTCTCCTTCTCCTGAAATGTATGATTTTAGCAAGCTGTAACTTTACCTGTAACAGGGCAGGAGGGAAATCAAACCCAAAAGGAACAGGAGTTTCCTTTCATTCTAATGACAAAGCTGAAAGAGGTTGTTTCCTTTTACTATTAAAGAGAGAAGGGGAAATTTTACAGCAGGGACAAAGGTAAGTTCTTAGCGAAACAAACCCCAGAGATACAAACTTGCCCAAGTGGTCTTGATAACATCGACTGGTCAAATGCAGCTTGTTTGTCTAATAATACAAGGAAGCGGCGGTTGTAATTGTACATTGTGTACATTGTGCCTAGGAAATTTCAGCTTCATATCTCATCTGAGGGTACTGAAGTATAACTGAGTTTTCTCTTTCAGGGGAGAAATCTAAACATTCCAGTGTTCGGATTTTTTCTAGTAATTGGGATCACTTGGACAACAGATATAGCCAATTTCAGGGGTCTAGCTCCTCTTAAAGTGCCCTAACAATTTTGATACCTCCGTGAATGAGGCCTGAATCCTGTACCCTCCCCCCAAACTGATAAATGAAGAAAATGTACAGCAAACACAGCTATAGGCAGGCGCCTTATTGCAGTGTGAGGCAGTCAGTGGTAGCTGATGGTTACCCTGTCAGTTGGTTCAGCATATCTCCTTCTTGTTTTGGTCTAGACTTCAAGGGAGATGCCCAATGTGTTGAATCTGGGGGTTTTTTTGGGTGAGGGGAGATAAGGTTTAGCACCATGGACATCTCCTGACAGGTTCAGACTAAAACCCTCAGTAGATTGACCATCTGCCACTGGAAACAGCCCTTGTCCAAATATGGGCCAAAGAGGCTCTGGATAGTTCATAGCCCAACCTTCCTTGACCATGCACCTTGGCTGGACTCAGTTATGAGGTAAACTTCATGCCCCAAGTATTTTTTTAAAAAAATTCATTTTTCTGGCATCAATCTGGCAATCAGTGTGTTTTGGACTATATGTTACCAAATTTTTTTCTTAAAAAATGTGGTAAATACATTCAGAATTTCAGTTTTCATTGCTTTAAATAGACAATTACATGCATAGTATCTAGATATTCAGAGTAAAATTCTCTGTTAAGAGTAATGAAAATAGTTATATTGTCTGACAGATGGATGAACAGACAGACAGACAGACAGATAGATAGATGGAGGGATAGATATGGCTGTGGCTTGATTCTAAGAGAAACTGCAGTGCTAAATGAAAGTGACGTGTTTTATCACTGACACTTTTTTTTTTGAACTCATATATACATTGTGTGTGCTGCCCAATCTGTCCTGTGACACCTAAACTACCCTCTGCTGTCAGGAGTAGTAGGCAGGGACTTCCACATTGCTAGCATTGAAGTTAGATTCAATTGGCAATCCAGTAGCTCTGCTGAATCGCCATACCTCCTTTGAACACGTCCAATTTTGCTTGTCATTGGACATTAAGCAAGAGGTGACACAACTAATTATTCTTGGGTGAGGAAACCATCAGGGAAAACCAAAGATCACCAGGAAAGGCAGGAGCGAATCCTCTCTAAAATCCAGGAGATGCACTGCCTGTCAAGAGTCTACAATGGACCAATGGTCTGACTCAACATAAATCAGCTTCCTAAGTGAGTGAATTTTTTTCCTTCCCTTGGGCAGCAAAAGGATTTGATCGAACCCAAAGTCCCACTGAATTCCATGGATCTTACTCTTTTACCATTTATCCATCAATATCCTCAATATCCAATCTTCCACGGAACTTTTAAAAATAATTTTGACACTAGATTTCTGGTAGTACATACAGGCATACCATACCAACTATCCAGTCTTGTTGTTCATAGAATCATTGAGTTGGAAGAGACCACAGGGGCCAACTTGTCCAACCCCCCATTATGCAGGAACACACATCAAAGCACTACCAACAGATGACCATCCAGTCTCTGCTTAAAAACCTCCAAAGAAGGAGACTCCACCATACTCCGAGGCAGCATATTCCACAGCTCTGACCATCAGGAAGTTCTTCCTGAGGTTCAGGTGGAATCTCCTTTCCTTCAGCTCAAATCCATTGCTCCTTGTCCTAGGTCATTTCCACACTAGACTGTTATAGTGCTATTATTCCACTTTCCTGGGGATTTGCAGTTTAGGGAGGGGCCGTCTGGCCCCTCCCTAAACTGCAAACCCCAGGATTCCATAGGATGTAGAAAGTAGAATAACAGCACTATAACAGTCTAGTGCGGAAAGATCACTAGTCTTTGGAGCAGCAGAAAACAAACCTATTCCCTCCTCAACATGACATCCCTTCAAATATTTAAACATGGCTATCATATCCCCTCTTAACCTTCTCTTCTGCAGACTAAACATACCCAGCTCCTCATATGGCATGGCTTCCAGACCCTTCAACATTTTGGTCACCCTCCTCTGGACACACTTCAGCTTGTTGACATCCTTCTTGAATTGAGATGCCCAGAAATGTACACAGTATTCCAGATGAGGTCTAACCAATGTAGAATAGAGTGGTACCATTACTTCCCCTGATCTAGACACCATACTCCTATTGATGCAACCAAGAATCGCGTTGGCTTTCTTGACTGCTGCATCACACTGCTGACTCATGTTCAGCATGTGATCTGTCAAGACTCCTAGATCCCTTTCACACGTACTGTTATCCAGCCACAGTTGTTGTTGTTGTTGTTGTGCCTTCAGGTCATTTCCAACTTATGGTGACCCTAAGGCAAACCTATTACAGGATTTTCTGGCATTGCTGGAAGGAAAATTACACTGGCAGTTTCAATATTCTCATGGATAGACAGTCATTAGAACAGAATACAGTCAAGCCCAGGCATTTTTATGTGTGTGTGTCTATGTATGTGTGCGTGTGTGTGCGTTAAATTTTCTAGAACATTGCAGTTCCAAATGGATGCATACTGTGCACCGGGAAGAATGCTCTTTGAAGATCCAATCATCTGGCTTTGATCTCACTTTCATACCAGAATGAAAAACTAACTCAAAAAACAGACAAGCAGCAGATTGATTATTTGTTCTACAGAAGGATGTTCATATATATTGCTGAGCACTAATTCTTTTGCCATATGTGGATGTCTAAATAGAAAAACAAATGTCTCATAGAGAAATAAATTAACAACCATTGAGATGCAGAGAAGAAAGTTGAAAACAACAACAAATAGAATTGTTTGCTTTTATAAATATACAGTATTGACTCTGAGATGTTACTTACATGTACCTAGAGACTACTACTAGAATTAAATTCAAAACAATATTTTGAAAATGATGTAATAAATTCCACTCAACAAGTAACAGCTTAACTATCAGAAAATTTAACTTTTGGTGGAAAATGTCAGTTTTTGGAAGAAATTCCTGCATTTTGCTTATGAATCTCTTTATGGTAGAACCTGCAAATTTGAAACTCAGTTTCTAGAGATGAGTTCTCATGACAAGAACATTTTAGCCACGTGGACAAAATTGGAATACTGTTCTGGACATTTTGAAAGTCTAATTTAATATATGTGAGTAATATACAAAGGTTTAGTGTGAGATTAGGCCCACATATGTCTTATGATTGTTGCAGAAGGGAATACCCAGCACCATGACCCAAACAAATTCCCTGCATGTTCAACTAACTTTCTGCTGCATGATATAGTAGCCAGTCACACATGTGAAGAACAAAGCATCCTCTTGGACCTACTGGAGGTCCTGTGGAAGACCAGAAAGATGATGTATTTTTTTGTGCATCCAGCTGCAGGAACAGTGAACCCTCCCCTGCCACTAAAGAGCCATGTGTGTGTTGTTGGTAGGGAAACAGGTTGTTAGTACAGAGCCAGGAAGGACACAGAGCTGTGCCTTGTAGAACTATGCAGGACTGTGGTGATTAATTTACAAAATACTGTTTAACAACCAGTGAAATGCAATGTTAAATGCATTAATAGATGGCTCCCATATCATTGGGATGGTGTCTCCACTGGGGCTTTAGTCAGAACTATTAAGGAGCTACTAAAGCTGCTGAACCTTAGTTAGCATGCTGGATAGCTCCTTTCAAGTTTAGACTGAAAGCCGTAGCAGAGTCACTAGGGAAATGAAACGGGAGCCATTTCACATAAATGGGAGACACTTTACGACATTTTATCTTTAACACTTAATTTATTTAACATGGCCAGAATTCTCTGTCGTGATCTACCTTGTGTAACTTTATGCATACTTAGCTACATAACAGAGGCAGTAAAGAATGCTGTTAGTGAATTGCAATGATGTATGATGGGACACTCACAAATATGCCCCAATGTGTGTCAGACTCTGGAAATGCACACTGGCATTCCCTATCTGGCATTCCAATGCTCAACGGTCACTTTGCTGGCTCCCCATGAAGTAAAAGCAGCCTCTTGCTGCATAGAGACATTGTGAAATGGCTCAGTTCCATTTTCTGAAGAGACAAGTCCCTAAGTGAAATCTAGCCAACATCTGACCAAAAGTAAATCTTCTTCCTCTGTCAATATATATAGAATTCACCTCATTTAAAAGCATAGGTGATTGCTTAAGTTCTCTTGGTTGGGGTTACTCTGTATTTTTGCATTCATACATGCAAACCACTGCTTGATGGACCTGCCTGTGCAAAGCAGACCTTGGTCTGTATCTGATCAGAGTCCGAATGAGATAAGAGGGACAGAAAAGTTAGGTTTTTGCATCCGGGATAATCTTGATACAGTAGTGATTGTTGGTGGCATCCATGACAGTGAGGCTATGAGTCTGCTCTAGGTTTCAATCCAAAGTGATGAACTCAGCTCCAAAATAGGCTTGGCATTTTGGATAGCTCCCATAAAGACTGAACTAAAACTTGGAGTGGAATTATTACTACTTAGTACTTACTACTACTTATTGATTACTCCACTGTCCTAGGAACTACCAGCTACTAATATCTTGCTAATGTGATGCCAAAAAGTGAAAGGCAATGTGAACACTTGGTGGAGGAACATCAAGTTTAGTATGGAGCATCATGGACCAGATTAAGCAAAACAAATGAAGTTCAGGGAGGCTTGTAGAAGGAGCTCCTAAAGTTGATGTTATTATAGGCCTCCATTCCCAAAGTGCCCACGTGGAAAATTCTGTTGTATATCTCCCATCATGCACTAACAAGAGAAATCTTCATGTAGACTATAGAAAATAATTAACTGCGGTATGGTAATATCAGTTACAAGAGCAAATAAAGGCAAAAAAAAAAAAAAAGTCTATAGTGCTGCTCAGTGTATCAGAATATTTTGCAAAAAGGAAAAAAAATAATTAAAGGATGTATTCCCAAGTTTGACTTCCAGGCAAACGTTACAAAATGGGATAATAATGTGCCCTTTCATTTCAATTTTATACGAAGGTTTTACTTCAACTTGTAATGGAGATGGAAAAATCTTAAGTTTCTATGGCTACTGGCACTCTGCCTAATACACTCAGATCTTTTTTCCCCTAATAAAAAGTAGATTCTAGCCCCACTGCTCCCCTACCCAGTCTCCCAATATCCACTATAAAAACAGGGAAGAGTTAAGAATACTGTAAATGGTGCAGGATGTAGGATATTATTCTTTGTAAAGTAGCATCCATTCATCCTTGCCATAGAATTAGTTCATTAGCTGCCTACCAAGATCCTAACACCCTATTATGGTCTCTTCTCTCCTCCAAAAAATCTTTTAAGTGCATTTGCAATAGCTAGTATTGCAAAGTGAACAGTTAACTTAGTTGACTGGAGTAACCAAGTAGGTGCTCAAGCCATCCAATTAGCAATGCATTCTCTTTGAAAAGATTGTACTGGAGCTGTGCAAGAATCCCATAACTCATGTCACAATCTGATTTCCTAATTTACATCCAGTACTCATTCAGTCCAAATTAATTCATGCCTGATCTGTCATGACCAGCATCCATATGCAAAGCCAGATTCAGTGGTCCCACACTGATATGCATTAGAAAACCAAAATAGAAATAACCATTTCCATTCCCCCCGTCCCACATTTATGTGAATTTTGGTCCCTTAACCCTAAAGACAACAAAACCCAAAATCCAGAAAACAGTAATACCTTTATTGGACCAACTAAAAGCACAAAATACATCATACAAGCTTTCAAAGCTTCACTGGATTCTTCTTCAGGTAAAGATGTGGAAAATCATACAGGAGAAGAAAAGTGATGATGTTAGAGTCACAGGCATACATTTGGGCTCAGATCTTACTTCTGTTATCAGCTAAGATGGCCTAGAGGTATCTCAATGCAGGAAGAAGCCACACACTTTCTTGGCCATGGCAGGACTGAGGACAAAGGGCAGTAAATGACAGGCAATACAATTTCAAATCCATTGGCAGCAGTAAAGTAACTTCTATTGAGATCCAGGCTATCTCTGTCCTCTGTGAGGCTAACTGGTCCTTTCTCAGGCAGAGACGATATCAAATCTAAAGAGGAGATGAAGTATATCAAATTGGGTAAAGTTTCATGGGCTTTTATCCTAGGTATGTTTGAAGTTCTCCCTGAAAACAATTTTGAAGAGTGCATATATGAAAAGTCAGCATAGCGTAGTGGTCTGAACAGTGGACTACCACTCTAGAGATGAGGGCTTGATTCCCTGCTTGGCCATGGAAATCCATTGGGTGACCTTGGACATGTTGCATGCTCTCAGTCCCAAAAAATCCCATGATAGGTTCACCTTAGGGTTGCCCTAAGTTGGAAACAACTTGAAGGCACACAACAACAATAGACAGTTGAGAGGCTCAGTCTTGCCAGTTCTGTTGCTGCTGACCTGGCACTGTCTCTTTAGTATTTGGAGAATCAGACACCTAATAACACTATGGCCTTTTGGGGGCAGGAAAAGGGTAGAATAAGTTCCAATAGCTAAAATTCAGTTTATCAGAAAACATATTATACAAATTAACAAGAAGGGCAAATAAAATATTGAGCTGGGCTCCTTGGCAAGTCAAAAAGCTGGGAAATAGAAAGTCAGAGGCCATTTCTGCACTACACTGTTAAAGTGCTATTATTCCACTTTCAACATCCTATGGAATCCTGGGATTTCCAGTTTAGGGAGGACCATTTAGAATTCTCAGCCAGAGATCTCTTTGGCCTCAGCAAACTTCAAACCCCAGAATTCCACAGGAGGTTGAAAGTGGAACAATAGGACTGTAACAGTGTAGTGCAGAAACAGCCAGAGATTCTGAAAGACCCAGCTAAGACCACAAGACTCAACAACCACCAGACTCTTTCAACAATTTGCTAGTAAGAGCTAAATCTAGCAGATGAATGAAGCAATGTGGGAAATATTTGATTACAAATCTCTTCAATAAACACTATGGAGTGTGGGGAGCGCTGGTCAGATTCTTATCTCAGATAGTATGTTAGAGTAACATCACAACAACTCAGTGTCTTTCTCACATAATCAAGCTGTAAACACTGTCCAACTTAACTTTGTTGTCTGATTTTCTTCATATCTTTGAAATGTGCCATTCTACTCTGGAACTGAATCAGATCAATTTGATCTGATTTGGATTAGGTACAAAACTGATCTCAAGTGGTCTGGCTGGAATCTGGCTAAATCATTTGTGAGTTCTGCATTCTATATTGGTACAAATGCTCAGCAGTCTCAGTTTCTGGATGAATACTCAATTAGGAGCTCCTCAGACTTTCTTCAAATCTTGCCATCAGCTTTCTCAATTAACAGACCTTATTTTTATTAGAAAGCAAAATTGTACACAGAGCTGTGTGAGCACTCTGATGTACGCACAAATTTATGCATCCAGAGTGGTATACCTAGTTTCTATGCTGTTCCTTTGAGTAGAATACCAGAGAGGTGTGTGTACATGAATCACTAATGGAATCCCAATATTCATTGAAAACCTCGTAGGAATGCCCCAATGGTTTGGAGGTTGGTGGGCATTATAGCTCCAAACGCTTGGAAAGCACCAAGTTGCTTATCTCCAATTCTCTGTATCTACCTTGGTGTTTAGGGGCAGGGGAGTTTTTCCTTTGGGGCTCAGTGATGGTACAATGCTATCCTTATCAGACTCTTCACAATTCTTCTCTGCTCTAGGAGCTCTTATTTCTTCAAAGCATTGAATCTGCTGCTGTTTTGTTGTGAAGCACTTACCTGCATTTTGTGGTTTCTTCTTCTTTTTTTAATAACTCATTTACATATGAACAGCTGCAATCCTTTTTTAAAAAGATAAGCTGTTAGATGAAAGCATATATACCACTATATATGTGTTGGGAGTGCACAAGAATCTTTAGCTGAGATTTTATAATGAGTTTTCCAGGAGATTTTTATACTGAGTTTTCCAGGATCAACACCCATGGAATCTAGTGAATCTGAATTTTGAGTAGACATGTTGAGGATTTCACTGCAGGGTTTGATTAAACATTTTTGACATGCCAGACAATGGAGAGCACTAGAATTATGTTTCTGGAATTCTAGATTTGAGTCTATATGATGAGAAAGAGGATGGGAAAGGTAGAAACTGATCTTTAAGCATTACTCATTCTGAAAGATGAAAGCAATAGGGGTTCAGTATCAGTAGTGGAAGGAACGGCCTTCCAAGGGGATGGGGAAGAAATATAATTTCAAGACAGTTGTTTGTGCTTATGTAAAAGAAAGGTAACTGGAAAGACAGGGGCTTCTGAAGAGAAAGTATAGGTGGTCTGAAAGATGGTAGAGGAGAGTTAGGCGGGGAGTTGATGATACACGTCCCATTTTGTTCACTAAATAGTACCCCTGGGTGATTTCTGGGAGTGGCTTGTTTCACTATAACATGAATAAGTCGTGTTCATAATTCTAGCCAGGCTCATAGTGGAGTGATAGGAAAAGCACTATTGAAACCCACACCAATGTGCCTCTCCTATTAACCATGGATGCTTAAGTGTGGCAGCCTACTAGATTTTACAAACAGCAGCTCTCCACAGGCAGAATTTATTTTAAACATATGTTTCTTATTTGAAAACGTTCAGATCTAAAACTTCAATCATCTCACACCTAAGGATTATTGTATATATGAGTGCATAGTTTGTTTCTGTTAAAAGCTGGACCACATCCATGGAATAATGGATAAAAAGCATTGCTTTCTGTTAAAAACAAACACACAAACAAACACCTCAATTAAAAAAAACAACTAAGAAAGCCAGCTGGCTGTTTTCTGTTACCACAGCAAGGGAAACAGATGGAGAGTTAAAATCTGATGTGTTCCAAATTTAACCTAGAAGCTTTTAGAAGAGTTTATCTTATTACATTACAGATTGCTTCCTGATAAATGCAAAGTTACTTGGTGATAGATAGTTTAATACACTTTTTCAATTGGATATGGTATTCCTAGAATGGCTGATACAGAATTATTTTATTTTAATAGAAGAGGAGCATGAATGAGAATCAAAGTTTAGGACTGAACCAAAAATTGTGAGGGGTATATCTGTAAGTCTGTTGAAGCTTCTCTGCTGTATCCATCTCTGATCTGTAATTCCAGACATTCTGGTGTTCCACGTAATCTATGGTAAGAAAGGTAGACTCAGGTCTTTGAAAAAGTTACATTTTTGAACTATAGCTCCCAGAGGCCCCAGTAAACATGACTGGTGGGAGTTGCATTCCAAAAGTAACTTTTCCAGGCTCTAGTCTAAACCTGTTCAGGGGCATTTTCATTTCTCTGACCCCAACCAATGATGGCATGCACAGTGGCTGGGGCATTCTAGGAACTGTAGATTGAGAAAGTAACTCTTCCAAACTGTGTTGTGTGTCCACTATCCAGTGGATGGTAGATCTAGTACACCAAGATGTCATGATCCAAAAATATTTGTCTTGTGTAGTTATTCAGAGGCCAAAAATCTGTTGAAACTAAACAGACAAGGGCCTCCAAAGCAGACAGACTCTCTGAAGATGAGCTGAAATGAAGGTTATTAATGGTAACATTTCCCGGTGACATCATCATCTCTTAGATTGGGTCCCTTTTTTATTTCTTCTGGCTTCTCCTACTCCAAACTGTGCAATATCACATGACAACTTGGCTGTTGAAACAGAAATATATTGGACCTGTGTATCCAGAGACAAATGACAGCAGCTTCTCTTTGCTCCACAGACATTCCCACAGGTTTGAGAAGGGGAGGCAACTGATGTGCTGGAAACCTCCCTTTGAGGACAGGAAGGACTCACTTACTGCTGGTGGAATGAAGGACGTGAGAGAATTTCAGGTTAAGGGAAGGGAAGAAGAACAGCACTGGGGAGATATGCCAGTAGTTGATAGGGTAGATAGGACTGGTGGAGGCATGACTGAATCCTTATTCAGTCATTACCTGGAGATAATGCAGGTGGAGCCAGGCAACTCCCACTGATCAATGGACATCAGAGCATGAATGCATGAAGCTAAAATAGTGAGATCATGCTGAAGCTTTTGAAAACCTAGAAGGTTTAGCATTCAACAAAAGGCATCTTTAAAGAAATGTTTACTGGGTGCCCATTCTTCCATTTAAAAGGTTCATGAGTGGATGTTTCTCCACTATATCCAGCCCTGATATATCGATTGGGATAAAACTGATATGAGTTGGAATCCAGTTGGGGTGTTGACTGCTCATAAGTGGACTTGCTTCTGCAGCACATAGGATTGTGAAGATGCACGATGTCCATATTTAGCAGAGGGAGATTGTTACATAATTCTGGCAAAGGGATCGATGCACAATGGAACTGGAGTGAATCAGTCTCCAAAGCGCAACAGGCCCATGAGGCACAGCAGGCATCCTACTGCGCATGGGACACTTTTGCCAGTGACTTATCACTGCATCTTCACAATTCAGTAACCAGGTTTCTCAGTGCCTCTGCCACTTAGTTACATGCACACAAATTTACGTTGAGTGAAAGGTCATACGGGGGTCTGGCCTTTATTCTTATTTAAAAAGGAGGTCAATACAAAGTTGAAAATACAGTCACACAGATCAGTATCCTAGCAATTTTATATTTTCCTGCCCAACAGGAGAAAATATCTGAATTAAAAAGGAGAAAAATACTTCAAACTCTTATCAAAGCTTAGAAAAATTGTTTTAAAGACATGATTTGGAACTATGAAAGATACATTTGGATTTTTTTTTTTTTTACTTTTGGTTTGCAGTGTCTTGAAGAAGGCATTAAAGCAGTTGCCTTGGATCCCATCCTGGGAGAAAAGCAGGGAATAAATCCAATAAATAAATAAATACAGAAGCAGCAACAACAACAAAAACAACAACAGATATGGGAATAATGTGGCTCATTGATTAAATTGTATGTCACTACTGGACATCCAAAAGCCAGGATGGGCTGTCCATTTGGATGCACAACTGTTATTTAAAAATGTGTTAATTTGACAGGAGATATGCAGTAATATTTAATAAATTCCTTGTGTATCTCTTTCTAAATTTCATCCATTTGTATATTAAATTAGGAAGCATTCCTTGAACCAATGGAAGTTTCTAATGTTGGTTAGGCAAATCTTTACCATTTCACATTGCTTGTGGGGGAACCGCAGTACAAGCGCTCTTGAAGTAGAAAAGAAATACCTGTGTAGAGCAAATATCACATTAGAAAGACTTCTAATGTTCTCTCTGATATGAGTAGTTTTTCTGTGTTTGACTTTGTTCTCTTATTACAGAGCCAGAATCTATGAAGGGGATTATGAGATCTGACTTTATGAAATTTTCAAAGTAATAGCTGTGATAGTCTGTCAGAGCATAAAAGTGTGTGTGTGGAAATGGAATCTAGCAGGATCTTTAAGTCTAACTGATCTATGATCTTTCATCACTATCAATCCATGAAATTTAGCCTAAAGTTAATGAATATCAGTCTGCAAAAGCTCATGCCGAACAGATCAGTTAGCCTTAAAGGTGCTTCTAGATTCCTCCCTCAGTTTTTCAAAATTATGTCTTTATGAAAGACCAGTTTGCAAGCCATGTCAGATTTGCCAAGAAAACGGCATTTCTTCTTTGAAAAGTTTTGCTCTGTCACTGCCGTATTCCCTAAGCTAGCTTGCTTTCTTTGGGTCCTGATATTATAAGCACTATTGAAAGAAAACTAAAAGTGTTTTGTCATCCCTGACCAAATGACTTCTATCTCGTTTAAAAAAGAACTTGCTATTTCCTGAAAACCTACCACTTTTTTCCTTCTTCTTTAAATACATTTTGAGCATCGACTCAAATGCAGGTAACTTGATAAGGAACGAATGAAACCAAATGAATTCTGGCACACTGGGGAGAATGACAGTTGCACTGGACTGGGGTATTTTGTTGTCTTGACTACGGAAATCCTGAGAAGTTCAGACATCCAGTTGTATCATTATTGTTTTTAAAAATTGCTGGTTTCTTTTCATGCCAAAAAATATGGGTATTTCTAATTTTCGAAATATCACCATTGTATAAGAGTGATTTTAAATGAAGGATGTGATGGAGTTATTTGAACAATGGCTTCAGTGCAAGATTTTGTTTTCTCATGAAAACAACGTACTGAGACCTGGCTAGACTTTTCCATTCCCTGGTGAAACTTTAAACCTCTTTCCTCATGCTATTAAGAAGAAAAAAAAAGGAAGAAACTGAGCTCAGATATTCAGTCCTTAATCCTGCATCCACTTATCTGAGCCTAAGCATTACCAAATTCAGTTGAACTTACCTTTGAGTAGGACTTATTTTCCTTGGTACATCTATCTGGGAATAAATCTTACTGAACTCAATGAAATTTACTTCTGAGCAGACACACAGAGAAATTTGTGTTAATCATGTGAACTTAGTGAGTCTTTCAGTGGAATTTTACATTTTTTAAATTTTAGGTTTTCATCTTATCCCTGTTTGTTATTAGTTGCATTTTTACATCTTTATAGAGAATTATTATTTCTATGAATTAGGTAATCCTTGAAATTAGCAGTGTCACAGGTAGAAAGAGCCTTTTTTTTTAAGTTTTAAATTAAGAATTTGAACCTTTCTATATGTACCAATTTAACAGTTGTCTGTTACTGGTGTTAGTTGCTTGGTGATGAAGTGTAAAAGAAAAACTTGGAAGGGAAATCGGCTTCAAAAGAGGTTTCTATCAGACTCAACAAAGATGTATAACACTACCATGTACTTGCTCAAAAGTATCTCATGACAGCCCCTTCTTATTAAAATTGCTTTTTGGATGGTCAAAGATGCCTCTGTAAGTGAATATACTGGCACAAATCTCCAGTTAACTTGAATGAAATATTCACCGTGCCTTCGCTCTTCTTCACATATGTCCAGATCATGCAGTATGTAAGTTAATGCCTTGACAAGTCAGCACTCATGCAAGTGGCTTATTCAGATGACTGATGTAAGCTGGAAGCTGACTGTGTAAGATGATCAGGACTACCCTTCTATGATTAGAAAAGCTGCCATTTTCTTTGTATTGGAGAAAAAAAATTGTAATGGTATGAAAGCTCATGCTATAATATTCTACTAGTACATATAGTGGGTCAGTCTTCTCGTTTTTGTGGAGCTCCTAGAATTCCCAGTGGAGAAAAGAAATAGTTTGATTACACATCAATGTAATAAATGTGATATGAGTTTATGATCAAGTGATGTTTTTAACAGTATATGCTTGTTCTGTGGTTTGAGTGTTAGACTAGAGCCATTTCTGCACTAGTGTTTTATAGCGCTATTATTCCACTTTCAACATCCTATGGAAATCCTGGGGTTTGCAGTTTTGGGAGGGACCAACCAGCCCCTCCCGAAACTGCAAACCCCAGGATTCCATAGGATGTTGAAAGTGGAATAACAGTGTTATAAATGTCTAGTGCAGAAATGGCCTAGGACTCCAGAGACCAGGGTTCAAATACCTGCTCAGCAATGCAAACCCAGTGGGTGACTGTGGGGAAGTCACATTTTCTCACCCTCAGAGGAAGACAATAGCAAATGTTCTCTGAACAAATCTTGCCAAGAAATCCCTGTGATAGGTTTGCCTTAGGCTCACCATTACTTGGAAATGGCTTGAAGTCATACAACAACAACAACAACAACAACAACAACAACAGCAGCAGCAACAATGCTTGTTTCACACATTCATGAAGGAGGAAAGTGTGGCATCTAAACCTGCTCTTGTGCCCCCTGGAGCCCTCTTTGGGCCAAACATCTGAACACTTTGGGCCAAACCCCTGGACCCCCATTATAAATTGGGGCTGATTTTTCTCCTGAAAATGGCTCCAGGTGCCTCCAAAATATCTCAGTTTACCTTTCCAGCCCCTGAACACTCATGACCTCCAACACCAAAAACACAGCTCAAAAGGGTACTGAGAAATGATGTGATATCATTTCTGGTGTACTTGTATGCATGCAGTTGCCTACTCCATTCCAAAGAGACTTTAATGAAAAACACTGTGTGTGTGTGTGTGTGTGTGATAGTTACATGTTGTAGTTACATTTAACAAAAATTTGCAAAATGCTAAGTGCATTTTCCCTTTATAAGTACTTGAGAAGTTTACTTTTGAACAAGTCACTGGGTGCATTCATTTATTTCTGAGTCCTTTGCCATATTGCAGTTTAGATTTCTGTTTACCTTGGGGCTTGGAAGGTTTTGGTCAGGGATATGCAGCTTTGATTGGTTACAAAGCAATTTAAAGGATACAACACCCCAATATTGCCCAGTAATTTTTTAAAAGCCTACCCCCCTTTTTTTTTTCAGAATAAGTTTTCACATGTACTTTCTTTGGAATCTAGTCTGGAAGCCAACAACTGAGAGCAAGCGACTGAGGCTGTGGGAGTGGAGGGGGGTGAAGGAGATGGAGGAAATCAAGACTGTCAATAAGCGCTAAAAATATTTAGTGTGGCAGCTTCTGTATTTTCTTTTTTGTGAAATGCTGATTAATATTCAGTGGTTGGAGGTTAATGCACCATTCATTTTATTCCCTTTACATCCTTTGCACAGCAGTGGCCGTTCCAATTTTGACTCATAATTCTAGCAAGTCTGGTTCCAATCAAGATATTAGTAACTCACTGAATAAGCAGGCGGGAGTGGGGGGTGGGGGGGTGGAGGAGTGAAAAAAAAAGAAAAAGAAGAAATAACACAATTGTTAAAACATGTCTTTCAATACAATCAGGAACACTCGCCAAAAGAAAAAAGGAGTACAAATGTTAAAGTTCAGCATCAGGAGAGGATGTCTTTCATATGCTTATCTACAAGGTAAAAAGACATTTCATCATTGGATCAAGGAAACACTGCAAGAAATGGGGCCATCCAGTTTTGTCTTTCATTATTAATGCTGACACAATGGCAGCAGGAGATGAAGTTTAGGAGAAATGCAGGAAAGGGAGGGTTTTTTTTAACACAACTGCAGATGTTTTTCAATGGGGGTATATGAGTTTCATGGAAATTCAGCATCTTCTTAAGAAATGCATAATAATAAGGCATGCTGAATAGAATATTTTAAAGGAGGGTAAATGCTTTTTACAAGGCACCTAGAGGGACTTGGGTGGGTGCCTTCTATTTATCTGTCTCCCATGCTTTCCTGCCAATTGTTTTGCTAATATGTACCTGTGTTTTGTATTTACCTGCAGATGAAGCAGAGTGAAGCTTGATGTGGATAAACAGAGCTTGGTGAACTTTTCAGAAGTGTAGAATTGGAAGGGATCTCAAGGGTCATGAAGTTCAACCCCCCTCCTGTCATGCAGGAATACACAAGTAAAGCACTTCAGAGAAACAGCCATCCAACCTTTGCTTAAAGACTTCAAAAAATGAGGCTTCATAGCCCTCCAAGGTACCTATTTCATTGTTGAACAGTTCTTATAATCAAGAAGTTCTTCCTAATGTCCAGGTGGAATCTTTTTTTTCTCCTTGTAATTTGAATCTATTCATTTGTGTCCTATCCTCTGGAACAGTAGAAAACAAACTTGCTCCATCATTTGCATGATAACCCTTCAAATATTTAATGGTGGCTAACATATCACCTGTCAGAATTCTCTTGTCTCAGTTAAATCTATCCATCTCCCTAAGCCTAATGTTGATTTCCACGTCTGTTGTTGTTGTTTGTTGTGTGCCTTCAAGTCATTTCTGACTTATGGAAATGTCAGGTGAGCCTATAATGGGGTTTTCTGGGGCTGAGTGTGTGTGTGTGACATGCCCAAGGTCATCCAATGGATTTCCATGGCTGAGTGGAGAATCGAACACTGGTCTCCAGGGTTCTAGTGCAATGCTGAAACCACTACACCATGCTGGCTGTCTCCACATCTTTTACCATCAATGTCTTTCTTGAAGAGTGATGTCGTAGAACCATAGACTGGGAAGTAAGTCACTTATTTGGACTATAACTGATAGAATCCCTCAGCCATCATTGCCAAAAACATAATTTTCTTAAGATCTGAGTATAAGGATCAAACATCTACACTGCTGGCCCTTATAAAGGATGCTCCATTGGTCGGGGTCGGGGCTTGATTGTCTAAATCATCCTGGTTCTTTAATGGGATTTAACAGGTGTTGAATATGATGCCATCTCTCATATATGAGCTTCCTCTCAATATTTTACCACAGTTTGTCCTGACCAATAATGAAAGGGGAAGTATGCAAACTGCTTTGTGATTAGTATTGCTAGGAACTCCCAGCCTGAGTGGTTTAGGGCTTTCTGAATTCACATAAATTTTCAGGGGGAAAGACCTCACAAGAGCTGAAAGCTGGTTTATATGATGGTTATTGATTATTGACATTCAGGATGACTAACCCATGGGTCTTTACCGTTTTCAGTTCACTAGGTAGGCACTGTTGATCAATTTATCTATTCTTTAGGGCCTGAATGGATGAATTGTTCAACAGGTTTATAATTTAATAGATTCCATCATTTTATAGTCATTTTACATTTACGTGATATATTTTTTGGAAGTCTTTTCCAAATGGAAGTGTAGCGAAGGCTTTTTACTGAAAACAAAAACCCTACACATATTCACATACACACAATCAGTGGGTTAGACTTGATATCTGCAGTGTATTTGTTTTGCTCAGTTTCCAAAGAAAAATCAAATCAAATTACAAAATAGAAATATAGCCATTTCATCAAAACTTGTTCACCTTAAAATCTTTCTCTCTCCCCCTCTCTCTTTCTCTCTCTCTCACCCACTTTCTCTCTCTCTCTCACACACAATCACAAAGACTTTTATATGCACAAGATCAATGAGGTAGACATGAGATTTGTGACCAATTATTTGCTGCAATAGAAGCAGTGTGTATACGTACCAGTGTAGGTGAGTGATTCTCCATTACTTCTAGGTACATTGCTTTTGTGCATGAGATTTCTCTGTGGAACAACTGGGGACTCCAAGTTCTCTGAACAAGCAAAAGCTTCTATGAGCTTCTGCATGAGCTGTCTAGCCAAAATGCAAAAACTGACCACAAGGCACAAGTGGGCTATGTCTAACCAAGCGGAGAATGGTTCTCAGGTCCTTTCGTCACCTTTTTTCCCTGCATTTTTGGGAGGATGATTTAAGCTAGAGGCAATAGTATTGAGAAAATACAGTAAAAAATGACTGTAAATGAATGTATACTGTTTAGAGTTCTCATGCTGTTCCTTCCCCAGTCAAGATAATTGTAAGTAAAGATCCCTCCTTTCTCACAACAAACAAGCAGATGCTTGTGCCAACAGGATCATTGATGTTTAGATTTCTTTAAGGTCCTTCACTGCAACTACGAAATGGGGTTGCCAAGCTAGAATCCAAGGTTCTCATCAAAAATTCAGAAAATATGTAGAAAGCATATATCTGTGATCATTTCAAGAGATTAATATGATAAACCTGGAACTGGCACTGGGCTGTACAACATAGCATAGCACTCCCTATATTGTTGCTGTTGTTTGTTGTTACAGCTGCCATTAAAACTTTGTTTATATGCTTATACTTCCCCAACTCAGGGACTTAAGGCAGCTTTACAAATTGAAATGAATATAATACTAGATTGAAACATAAAAACGATAGATATTGAAATGGAATTGAACTATCAACATTAGAAAAAAAATATAAAACATACAATTAAGAACAGTGACAACAAAACAATCTAGAAGAACAGCACAGTGTTGCAGCACAAGGTGTTCCAGAGGTGCCATGCACTATTAGAGAACATCTTGGGTTTTTCCAAAGTTTACTTTTCACTGTTAAAAAACAAAAACAAACAAACAAAAAACACAAAAACAAACAAAAAAACACAAAAACAAACAAAAAACAGAAAACAAAAAACAAAAACAAAAGCCTGTAAAAAAAATCATCTCCAAACATGCTTGAAAGATCTTAGCAATGTCGATGTATATTAAGAACCAGTAGAGGCTGGTAGCTTCCTTGGTCGGTGAGGTGATGGATCTACCCATATTTTAAAGGAGTTCCCCGAGATGCTGATGCCTAAGGCTGATGGAAGCTGTAGTCTGACAACAGCAGAAGAGCAAAAGAGCCACACTCTGTATGATCTAAGACACTGTAGAGTTTTGAGTTTATAGGAAAGATGTCCACAGTCACCCCCATTGGATGTTGTTGAAAGCCTTCAAGTATGTAAGTTCATAGAAAAGTCTGTCACATTATACTTGGGCTTAAGGAATCCTATTGGGCCAATCTTGGTTGCTATTAAACACATCTTTGTAAAAATGAACACAGCATTTTCTCAGTGAGGCTGGCAAGTACTGCCATCCCAGCAGGAAGGAAAGGGAGGTTTAATTCTCTCTTCCCTTGCTACAGTCTAGGGGAAGGGAATCTATCTTATGAAGGTACTATTTGCATTGGGGGAAATCCTCAATGGGTCTAATGGGAAATAGCACCTCCGGTGAGAGAGAAGAAAAGAAAGGGTTAAAGCCATGTTCAAGCTACGGCTGCTGTGATTCTCAGAAATGATCGTCCTCACAATACATGTTGTTTGCAGTTTTTAAAAGTACATCACACACACGCACTGCATGTTTGTCCTGCTCCCTTCCTTCCTTCTACCTCATCTTCTATGCACAAAGCAAGGCATGGATCTCAGAGCAATCCAGTCCAATCCTATGAAAGTAAGCTGGAGCCTGTTTTGTGGATTTAGTCAAAGAGAAATAGAGAAATAACAGAGTAGTGGGAACTGGTGGCTTCTATGTCAATCTGCTCCAGGTTTTTGTCTGTGCTATTTAGGGAATAGGATTCAGGATTTTGGATAGCTCTTTTAAAGTTTGGACTAAAACTTGGAGCAGATTCATTACCCCACTGACATGGAAGCTACTAGGTACAGCTACAGAACAGTAAATGCTGGAGTGATTATATTGACACTATTCAACAAGGAATATTACCTAGGGAGACAAATGAAAATGTGTTATTATGTGCAAGACTTGCACCAGTACAAACTACAGTGGGATTTGCAGTTGAGAAGTTCCTAGCAGATCACATGAGCTATGCCCAGCACATTTGAATCATAAGATTCTTGCCATATCACACTGATTCATCTGATGACTTGCAATTCTGGAATGTCACAAAACCGTAGATGGAAAAATGTGCTGTAGCTCCAGTATCCACTTTCTTCTCTCTCTCCTTCTCTCTCTCTCTCCTCCCTTTTGGAAAGAAAACATCTTGAGTATCACCTCCTGAATCCATCCCCAATTTGGGGGTGGGGAAGAAGGGGCTTCCTACTATAACCATGGAGAACTCCAAAATGAACCAGGAACCATAAGACATGTCATAACAAACTGAAAGTATGCAGTTCTCTTTAAGTTTTTTTTCAAGTCCCAGAAGGCTGCAGCTAATTTTATAACAGGGAGTGGATGCTTATTTTGTGTTGTTGATGAGGATGTCATGAATTGGCAAGTCTCAATCCAGTATCCTTTCAGTCTTCTGTGCAAATCTGGACATACTTAGCAGCACTATGGGCTTGGTTTCTCTTTCAGCAGAATGGGAGTGACTTGTGGGTGTTATAAATAGCTGCCACTGAACTTGCTTCAGGACTGTGAATGGAAAACATTGGGAGTCCCTCAGTTGTTGCAGCTAATCATCCTAACCCATGCCATAAACATGTGGTTGCCCCACACCGTGCCAGACACCCTGTGACATCAGAAGCCAAGACTGGCGTTCCAGAGTGCTTTGCACACACGTTGAAGGAAACCGAAATTGATCTAACAAGCAGATGGGCTTTTTTTTCCCCTTTGCAATTCCAGACTGCGCCAGGGCGTGTGCATGTGTTTGTCACCACAACAGGAGATCCCTGAAGAGGTTTCAGGAGACTTGCCAAGGCATGGAAACAGTGCCAGCATAATCCGATCTACAGCCTTTTGGAAGGCTGTGGCTCACAGCCTGTACTGTGCCGGGCATGCTGAGTGCCAGTACAATGGGGGTGGAATGAATCTGTCACTGGTGCTTCCTTGGAAAGGCTTGGAATGCAATCTCATTCTGAAGAGACTATTTATAAAGTATATCAAACTTCTGAAGGCTTTTTTTAAAAAAGCAACACCCCTTTTCCTACTCCTTTACATTTTGTTTTTCATTTGCCACCACCCAGTTTGTGCTTTCTCACAACTTTCTTGATGTGGGATATGAACCATGGTAAAAATCCTACATGTACTGTACTCACTTTAAAACACATTTAAAATCAGTGAGACTGTTTTCTGTGCAATAGCTTTTGATCTGGGGCAGGAGACTGATTCACAAGAGGAGTAGGTTTGCCACTTAGAAAGGGCTGGACAGCTTGCAACTGTCCAGAATCTGTCTGTCTGTCTACCTGTTGGGCCATACTCTTCCATATTGGCCTGTCTAGACTCTTGAGATCTTTGGGAAAGGTCCTTCACTCAGTACCACCATCCTTACCAGTCATGTTTGGTGGGAACATGGGAGAGAGCCTTCTCAGTAGCTACTCCCAGGCTGTGGAAGTCCCTTCTCAGGGGGTTAAACCAGTCTCCTTGATATTGTTCTTCTGCTTAGAATTCCTTTAAAAAAAAATCCACCAGGTTTTGTGGAACTGACTGTTTGTACGAAAGGCCTCTTAACAGCATGTTATACCAGTGTTTGACTGATTTTCATTTTTTTGCAGTTTTGGAAACAGATGTTTTAAATTGTTATAGTTTAATAACATTTTGACGATAATCTTTTGCATGCTTCTATCTATGTTGTGTTTATTTCAATTTTACAAATGGCCTCAAATCCCTGTTCTAAGGGCAAAGTTGGGACATAATATATAAATAAAATAAAATATTTCCTCATCTCACAGAGGAGGTAGACAGACAGAAGCAGCTTCCACTATGGATTCTGCTAAGATCCGGAAATACACATGTTTGGATATGGAATATTTCTGAAATATGATGTGCATTTGTACAAGTGACATCTAATGTATCACACTAAAGTGGTAATGGGAGGCAATGAACGGTAAGCACTTTTTACCTGTTTTTAAAATATCCTAGTTTCTCTCTTCTTCCCACTTTCCCCCTTTGTCCTCAGCTTATTTTACTTGCTCAGAGTGAGCTCAAAGTGCACAAGTAGTTTGTACTCAACTCAACAGGGAGGAAAGGAGAGGCAGGAATGAAATTGTGCCCTCCTCAGAAGGGCTCAGGCAAAAAAATCACTGCTGCAGCCTCTCTTGTGTGTTCTTCCTCATTTAATAACTTTTGCACAGACATCCCAGTTTTCATCTGTGAAATGTTGGAGTGTGTGAACATGTCTGGGTTGTGCTATGTCCTGAGTCACCCCTTCCAGCTGCATGTGCATTGCTGAATACAACTATACATGGAGTTTAGTGCTTTAGTTAGTTAGTTAGTTTGGTTAATTCTGCAGTAAAATAAAGCTGCTTCCATAAATATAGAGCTTGCTTTGGATAGTTCTATATGGAAAGACAGGTTGGAGATTTTGAATTGATTGGTGGAAACTAGCTGATTGAATACAGGGAGAAGAGCAACACAGTACTGAGAACTATTCTCCTAAAACAGAGCTAATCCTTCAAACTATCACTGCTTTCCCAAGGTAAAGCTATTTTCCCAAGGTAATGAGCTTAGAAGAAAGTCCAGACAGAAAGTGCAAAGGCAGTTTTACAGCTGAACATTAAGAAAACAAAAGTAATGACCACAGATGATTTGCATAACCTTAAAACAGATGATGGAGACCTTGAAGTAGTTCAAGATTTTCCATACATTGGCTCAGTCATTAATCAGAGTGGAGACTGCAGTAAAGAAATGAGAAGAAGACTAAGACTTGGAAGTGCAGCTATGAAGAAACTAGACAAGATTCTGAAATATCAAGATAAATCTTTGCCATTGTGGACAATTGCCATAGAATCAAAGAATCATAGAAATGTAGAGTTGGAAGAGACCACACAGGCCATCCAGTCCAACCCCCTGCCATGCAGGAACACCCTCAAAGCAATCCCGACAGATGGCCATCAAGCCTCTGCTTAAAAACCTCCAAGGAAGGAGACTCCACTACACTCCGAGGCAGCAGATTCCATTGCCGGACAGCCCTGACTGTCAGGAAGTTCTTCCTGAGGTTCAGGTGGAATCTCCTTTCCTGCAGCTTGAATCCATTGCTCCTTGTCCTGGTCTCTGGAGCAGCAGAAAACAAGCCCCCTCCTTCCTCTACGTGGCATCCCTTCAAATATTTAAACATGGCTATCATGTCCCCTCTTAACCTCCTCTTCTGCAGACTAAACATACCCAGCTCTCCAAGTCTATCCTCATAGGGCATGTCTTCCAGGCCTCTCACCATTTTGGTCGCCCTCCTCTGGACTTGCTTCAGCTTGTCAATATCCTTCTTGAATTGGGATGCCCAGAACTGGACACAGTATTCAAG
The DNA here is from genome assembly GCA_948474755.1 of Ctenosaura bakeri. Taxonomy (NCBI): domain Eukaryota; kingdom Metazoa; phylum Chordata; class Lepidosauria; order Squamata; family Iguanidae; genus Ctenosaura; species Ctenosaura bakeri. Next base: position 60,606 of record CAOLHI010002288.1, read on the forward strand.
ATGGGGTCTAACCAAAGCAGAGTAGAGTGGTACCAGTACCTCCCTCAATCTAGACACCATACTCCTATTGATGCAGCCAAGAATTGCATTGGCTTTCTTGGCTGCCGCATCACACTGCTGACTCATGTTCAGCTTGTGGTCTATGAAGACTATGAAGCCATTGTCCATGCCATTGTATTTCCCATTTCTATGTATGGTTGTGAAAGCTGGACAGTAAAAAAAGATGATAGGGGAAAAAAATCAGTTTGAAATGTGCTGCTAGAGAAGAGTTCTATGGATACCCTGAACTGCTAAAAAGACAGATGAATGAGTGCTAGAGCAAATCAGGCCTGAACTCTCTCTAGAATCCAAGATGACTAAGGGCTTTTCCACATGACGATGCTGCTGCATGTTATCTTGTTGCAGTCCCGGCACCTTTGTCAGGAAGGGGGTGCGCTAGGAAGGCTCCCCTGTGCACCTCACTGGCTCCCTGCAGAAAGGAGCATGGTGGCCCCACCTCTTCCTCCTGCAAAGCAGCCAGACAGTTTCCATTGCTGCACTGGGGATGGAAGTGTTGCCAGTATGCTTCCAGCCCTTCCACATGGCTGGGAAGGGTGAGAGCACCTCACAATGGCAAGTGCACAATGGATTTTTCTGGTTTTGTGAATACCGTGTGCATGCATCGCTTGGGGACAAGACGGTGGCAGGCTGGCAATGTTGTCATGCAGAAACACGACCAGCCAACCATTGCCATCCTGGCCTCATAGCAACACAAACCCAGTGTACAGAAATAGCCTAAACAGGCCATTGTACTTTCACCATATCATGAGAAGACATGATTTACTAGAAAAGACAATAATGCTTGGTAAAGTAGAAGGCAGTAGTAGGAAAAGAGGAAGACTGCACCACAGATGGATAGACTCAGTCAAAGAAGACATTTCCCTTTATCTGTAAGGCCTAAGCAGGTCATGGAGGGCTCCCTTGTCCATAAGGCTGCCATAAGTTGAAATTGACTTGACAGCAGTTAACAACAACAACAACAACAACAACAACAATCAGTTTAGAGGCGGTACTATAATAGCAAATGGGAAATCTTAACCCTCAAACATGGTCTGCAGAAGGTCCCTGTTTAAGTCTCTGACATCTCCAGGTAAAAAAGTTTTGGGTAACAATGCTGAGAAAGAACCAAATTTGAGATCTGGAAAAGCTTAAGGCAAACTGATGGTCTCTTCAGAGAAGACAGTTTCCTTTGTCCATATTTTTTTTATTCCACTTTATGCTCAGGTAATTTATCATTATGAAAAGAAACTGAAGATACTCAGATTCTGAAATGATTTCTCATATAACTGTCCAATGACTTAGAATATTTTGTTTGCGATCAACTCTGATTAAAAGTTAAGAATGTTGATTTTCAAATATGAGATTTGTATTTGTAGGTGCAGAAAAGATCTCAGTGCAACACTTTTCAGGATAAAACATTGGGTTTGGCTTAACGTTGGCACTCTATGCTACTTTTGGCTTTATCATGTACACACCTAATAAGTTAAACAGCAAGGTAAATAGGAAATAACTCTACCAAAGGAACAACTCTTGGCTTCTTAAGGCAATTAATTAAAACAATAGTTTAGCCCCAAGGGTACATAAACGGTCAGTGCAAATAGGTGTCATGGCTTGTTAAGTGTGTGTAAACATTGGTTTTAAATCATGTATTCAAACAATGCTGCCTGTACCCCTTAAGGTAAACATAAATGATGTGTAAGATTAATTCAGGGGTTTTGGTCACAAAGTCTAGCAGGAACATCAAACTTCTTCTTCTTTGATTTTTCCATGTCTGCTCCTGAATCTAGAAGAGCAACCTTATAACAATGGAAATTGTAAATTTATAATTGTTGCTGTATAAAGTTTAGGTACAGATTATTCTGTGTATTCAGAGTGAGAAGCAATTCAGCAAAAAGAATACTGAAGTGCTGGTGAACTTTCAGACTGTATATACATGTGTGAGAGCAATATGTGAGTGATACCTATACATGCTGTGGGAGTGAAGGGGAAATAGAAGGCTACATGTACACACTAACAGTGGAGCTAAAGGAAAGTATGACCATGAAGAGAATTCATGATCAATCCCATATTCAGTATGGTTTTATTTTATGACGCCATCTTATTGTCCATCTCTTATTATGGAGAAGCCATAGCCCAGTTATAGACAACAAATTAGTACATTAAGACCCTAAGTTCTTCACTGAACAGAAGTCTGCAGATATCAAGACTCAGAAAGATCTCTATCTTCTACTTCAGAAACTTCCTGCTATTTCTTTTTACCATGTTGATCTGAGGGGCTGAGGGACCTCTGGTCTTGCCCAGAAATTAAGATGAGTGAAAATGCCCCACGGTTACATAGAATTCTGCATTATATGGAGTTAGATGATCTGTTCATCGAGCTCAGGGTTGACAGCTCTGGTTCTCCAGGGATTCTTTCCTAGCCCTTCCTGGCATTCCATAGTTTTCACTGTGGTGTTCATTCCTGTACTAATCAGTTCTGTCTGGATTAGCTTGTGAAATCTACTGAGATCAGGTCTGTTCAGAGTGGCCATCTTTTGAACGCCAGACTCAGTCTCCACTCTTCAGGTTAGGGTTCACAGGGAGATTTGAGTGCCTGGGATAAGTTAAGCTGGAGAGTGAAGGAGCACAAAGCTGTTAACTGACCACTTCTTTCTGGAGCTGTGCTTTTCTGAATAGGGCAATTTCAGTGGGAGAGACTTTGAGGACATTTAGGTTGGGCAAATGCAATAGAGGATAGGTCTTTTGTTTCTTCAAGAATGAGTTTTGGTAGGTATTACTGTCATGGCAGGAGTCTGAAGGGAAGGGAAAATTGTGCTTCTGAAAGGGACTCCACTATTTACACCTAGTTGCTCTAACTGGTCTCAATGACTGCTTCCACTGCTTGTGGAGTTGGTTGTATAGTGTTAGACCATCTATGAGTTTCTTTCACAGTTTTGGATGGTTCATGCTAGGAGAACAGGAAGAGTGTAGAACTGTTGTACTGTACCACAGTATTTGTGCTTCTGATATCTTTTGTTGTTATTTGTCTCTAAGCTGACTTTGACTTATGGCGACTCTATCAAAGAAAGCTGCAAGAGCCCCTGGTTGGCAACTGCCCTGCTCAGGTCCTGCAGACTCAGAGCTGTGGTTTCCTTGACTGAATCGATCCATTTGTAATGTGGTTTCCCTCTTTTCTTACTGCCGTCCACTTTACCAAGCATTTACTGAGCATATGGAGCCTGTGGTTATCTAGAAGACTCCATTTTGTCTCCAGTCATTCCATGGCATTTGTGTGAAACCACTGAATGAGTTCATCCAGGGATCTGGACTGAAGTGGTATCAGTACTCTGGTAACACCGTGGCATTTTTTTTTCTTTTTGTTAGTAAAGTTACAAAAAGAGTGGCCCCTCTGGCCAGGAAAGGTTGAGATATTTTCTTTTTCTTTCCAGAAAGGAATTACCTTTCTTCAAAAAAATAAAGCTGGAGAAAAACAGGGATTTCTCTCTCCTCTCCTTCCCTTTTATTCTCTCACACAAATCACATTGATCTAATATTTCAAGGAGAAATGGCTTCATGAAATTACTATTTCTCTAGCTTTGTTCCACTAAACCATTTCACTTGATTCACCAGCACATTGACATAGGAATGAAGTCCCATTGAATGCAAGCCAATTTTGAGGTGATTGAAATGGCTTCCCTCATTGAAGACATGAAGAGCTTCTGCCAGTTTAGGTCAACTACAGTCTTCCTGGTCAGTATCAACCAGCCTTCAATAACATCTAAAGCACATGAGAGGAACCTGTGGCCTATGTATGGCCCTTGGAAGCCTTCAGTGGGGCAGGCTACTTTTCTCAAATCCAAAGTGATTTGAATGGGAGAGAGATAGTCAGTAATAAGAACCTTCTGTACATGCTGTCCTATTTACATCCTTCCACCAGATTGATTACTGCTGGTGGGCTGTGAAGGCACTATGTGATGTCAGCATGGAGGGAGTTGAAGTTTAACTCCTCCACCTTTCCACTGCTGAGGTGAGATGTTTATGTGTGTGTGAGAGAGAGATGGGGCAGTGTCAAACAAGTGGACAGGGAAGAGGGATTGTGTGAGTGTGTTTGGAAAGACAGTTGGCTTTCCACATTCGCTAGGGTTAGGGGCGTAGAACTCCTGCAAAATGGGAAAAATCACAAATACAAAATGTGTGTGTGTATGTGTGTCTCTGTGGGAAGTGGGCTGAAGGCATGGTGGGGAGAGTGGGCATTCAAGGGCCAAACCTCAGGGAAAGGAAAGGGTGTGGATAGGTAAGGTGGCCATATGCTTCCCTCTCTTGCCCATCTCTTTTCTTGGGGGTGGGGGGCATTGGGAGAAAGTTTGTGGTGATGAGAAATCAGTTTGTGATCCATCCTTAGCTGGCATGGCAGCAGCTGGTGGAGGGGGAAGAGGACCAGCGGCAGGTTTTTAAAGGGCTGCACAGCCTGATTGGAGTGACTGATAGAGAAGGTTTCCCTGGAAAAGAAGTATTTGAGGAGGGGGGCAGGGGCTGGAGAAGCTTGCAAATAATCAAATCCATGAAAGTGAAACCTGCAAATGTGGAGGGCTGGCTGTATGTGTGTCTGAGGAGAAGGAGGCCTATGTATGTAGGAGGAATGGACAGATGGACAGAAAGACACAGAAAGGGAGGGAGGAGTGGTATTGTGGTGGTGAGGGAGACACTAGCCCTGACTGTACTTACTTCTAGTCTGAGAGCTACTAAAGATCATATGTGTACCTATTCCTGGTTGGTTCCAGGGTTAGTTACTCCATTGAATGCCATGAGGAAATGCTTCAATAGCCGTTTGAACACTTGGGCCTGAATGATTACCCTAATGTTGCCCCTCTGATTTACACCATTTGACTGACACCCAAATCCTTGCTTTAAACTGTTTGTTAGTTGCAATTCTTTATTGGATTTCATTGTTCAGTTATTTGGGCTTTCCTATGGGTTCTCAACCCAGACAGAGTGCTGCAGATGGGAGGCAGTTCCTTGTTCACCCGTCCTCAGTCTTAAATCCAGACATGTGCTTCTGTGTCTAATTTGCATTTGAAAACAGGAAAGGAGCAAGGATGACTCTTGAAACCCAAATCCTTCTCTTGCCAGTCCTCCTAATTATATCTTTTTATTGGCACATGGAAGGATGCATTGTAGGCTATTTTCTGGGACTGTTTGGGAATGATTTTGACCCTACAAAAGCAGCTTCATTTAAGAAAGAGTGGACAGAGTGTGCACCTCTAGGCAAACATCTGAATTTAGGTTACAAATTATGTGATGGGTACTCCATAAATTATCCACCAGTTGTTACAGATGTTTAAAGCTTTCCATGTCAGCCTTGGATTTGGTTTCCCCCTTTTTTCCTAATTGGGAACAGAAATCCAATTAGACAATAATCCTATCTTCTTTGAAGTCCTTAACCACAGCGTCATACAATATTAAGTTGTGGATGTTGTGTCATTGATGGAACTGGCTGCTAGGCAGCAGTTAATGACTTTGCTGATACAGGGTAGCAAAGTACAAGTATCTCCCTGGGCAGTGCTCTGCTGCTCTTGATTTCTTGGGAAACAGCAGATATTTGACGATGTGCTCAGGCTAATGCTGGATTTAAAGCCCAGAGTTCCACCCTTTGAGTGGAACTAATGCCATATGGTTTGGGGGAAAGGCTTATCTTGTAAAAATAAACACATGCTAATATATAATATCCTATGCTATTTGGAAGGGAAAATAAAGTCTACTGGCTCTAAAATAAAAATATGAAATAAACTTTACATTCAGTGAATGGGTTCTAATTTAAATTTTCATTCACTACTATTTTTTTTAAAAAAAAATACAATTGTCCTAAGTAAAAGGGACATATTTCATGCCCCAAAATCTTGCAGTTGATATAAAAATGTAGATTTCATAGATTTCACCAGATAGATAGATAGATAGATAGATAGATAGATAGATAGATAGATAGATAGCATTTTTTGCCTTTGAAATTCTGGTTGTATAGTACCTTCAATAACCGAGCTAGGCTATCTTTTCTCCTCGCTATTTGAAACTTCAGCTTTGGAAAAAGGGAAAAGAAGTATGCTGGGGATGTGGCAGCTGAGTGACAAGACATGGAGCAACTGGTGGGTTCCACTTGTAAATGTACTTTTTCAGATCTTGGGGAAAGAGATATCCAGTGTCTCCTTCTGCTAGACCCTCTAGTGCACAATAATAATATTTGGAGTTCTTCCAGGAACAGTTCCATGTCCATGGCTACTAAATGGCGGTAGGGGTGCTCACAGAATTGTTCTGGCTGCTCTTGAGCACAGACAGAGCAGGAGCCATCTTTACCCACCAATAAAAGTCAGCTCTTCCTCCCTCTGGTGCTCAAGATGAGCTAGGACAAGCCCAGCTGTAACTATGCAGTTGATCATTGGCTTAGGATATGGGGCTCTGCTGGCAACTCCCTATTGTTCCAAGGCTGGGGGAAGCAACCAGGCAAAGAGAACAGCCTTCATCACCTCCAAGATCTCATACAGCATGATGTAGGATCACTGCTACTATAGTGTCCATATTAAACTACATCAGTCTGGTGGTGGAGGTTCTTGGTCACAGTCTCCCAGTCTTCCTCCCTCCCTCCTTCCCTCTCTCTCACACACACAGACACATTCAAAGCTGCCAAATCAGTGGAAATTGCTGGTTAAATCTGTCCTGAAAGCACCAGTCAGCAATCCTAAGTGTTGCATTACCTGTTTGTATCTTAAAGATTCTGGCTGTGATTCTAGATCAGCTAGTTACCTACATAACTACCCCAGCCTGCCCCCCCACCAGTCCAGACCTAACAGGGAACCAGTTGTTGTGAGTGACAATCTGCTTCTTACCAATCAGTGCACATCATGCTCATGTTTCCACTCCCCTTGCTCTAATGATCTCCAGTGTGATAGTCAGAAGCAGGATCCTTGTCATAATTCTTCATTGCACAGGAGATCACCTGTGGAAGTGGGTGGGAACACCAGCCTGCTATATCCTGATTGATAAAAGAACAGACCCTTGTTGCTTGCAATGGCTGCTGCCCAGTAAGTCCAGACAGGGGGACTTTTTCAATCCTTACACTTTTCCTACACAATTGTACATGTAGAGATTGTGAACACATAGGGAGTGTGAATACAAGCTCAAAGTTATGAGAGAGATTGTGAATTCCAGCCAATTACTTTTAGGAGCACTATGACTGACAAACCCATCTTTTGCTGAACCTGTAACATTACTAGATGTGATTGAATGACAGGATGCCATCTGCAGTATTTGGGGAAAGCAATCACAGACTTGTGTACACATTTCAGTGGTCAAACATTTTAACAAGAATATCATAGCTTTTCTGATTTGTCCCTGTTTGGAAATGAGATGCCACCGCATTCTAGTATTTTAGAGAAAAAAATAGAATTTCTAGATCCATAGTCTCAAGATTTTCATACCACCTGGTGTCAACCTAGAGGAGAATAGATCACCCACTTTAGAATGTTAATAATGCACTGTTCTAAATTGCCACCTTGGTTACCAATTTACTTTTACTTTAAGGTACTGAGGAAAGTGTAACCTGAAATGTTTTGCTATTAATCAAACAAGATAGATAGACAGACAGACAGACAAAAAATTCTTGCTGAATGAAGAACGTACCAAACAGAAATTAAGCTGTTCTGCTGCTATTATCTCTGCTGCTATCAAGTTTACGTACACACAACACATACACATCTGGAAGATTTATTGAAGTGATTAACAAACAGTACTTAAAAAATACACATCAAGAGGAAAACATTTTGGCTTCTGCCTTCTTCAGCAGCCAAAGATGAAACTGAGCTGTATAGTAGGTGACAGTTTAGAACACTATGGCCCTTTTCGCACAGGCCTTTGCTCGCGCGATAGCCCTGTGAGCCTCGCGGGAGTGGGAGCGTCGCTCCGCACGACGCACTCCCACTTCCGCCCGGCTCACGGGGCTGAAGCGGCGCGAGCGCGGGTTTTTGATTTTCGCGTCCAAGCGAAAATCACCCCGCGCTCGCGCAACGCTCCCGGAGCCCACCCGCACTTACCTTTCGTGCGGAGCCTCCGGGAGCCGGCCAGGTCGCGCTTCCTTGCCTCCGCCCCTGCGGAAGGAAGGAGCGGGGTGGGGAGGTAGCGCGACGGACGCGACGCCCACTTCGCGCGCGCACGCACGCGGGGACGCAACGCCGCTCGCTTCACACGCGCGGGGGGGATCCGGCGCGCGTGGGGGTGGATCCGGCACGCGCGGGGGGGATCCGGTGCACGCGGGGGGGATCCGGCGTGCGCGGGGGGAATCCGGCGCACGCGGGGGGAGGAATCCGGCGCGACGCCGCCCGCTTCGCGTGCGCGCGTGGGGTGGGAATCCGGCGCGAGGTCTCCCGCTTTGCACGGGGGGAGGGCGGCTTGCGCGGCAAGCCTCCTTCGGTGCCACTTCTCCGCTGGTTCCTTCGCCTGCGGAAGGAAGGAGGGGGAAGCGGCAGCCTCCTGGACAAGCCTTCTTGCGCTTGCCGGCCTCCCCCGCTTGCGCTAGAAGCCTCAGTGCGGAAAGGGCCTATGTTATCAGCAGGACAAACTTGGGAGAAGTGCTGTTGGTTTGCTTTTTAATCACCCATATACCCACCCAAACACACACACACAAAATTTCATAATATTAACTATAAATAAATATAACTTATATACATTAGATTATATATCATAAAATTATCTATCTACCTGTCTATCTCTATCTAATCTCCGAAACAGACATGATAGTTGCAGACATGCTGCTATCATGTATGCTGCTATCATGTTTTTAGACACATACACACACCATTCATTCATATGTGCACAAACACATATCCTTCCCAGTTGTGTGTGCTTGTATATATCTAGAGTTCAAAGTAGACTTGATAATCCTCCCCTCCCAATTGTGTGTGTGTGTGTGTGTATCTATAGTTCAAAGTAGGCTTGAAAACAGCAGATGATCAGCACTTAAAAATAAGATGCTCTGCCATTACATGGAAAAACAGGATACAGGAGGACACCCCTTGTGCTAGGGGTAGAGGCTGCTGCTTCTTCCCTTGTTGCTCTGCTGGAATGAATCCAGGTGCAGCCCTGGAGCACATCAGTAGCCAGGGAAATGGAACCAGCTGCACCCAGCAGCCCATCCATCAACTCTTGTGCACTGGCAGAAGCAGCCATGGGATGGGAGCAGGCTCTGCTGCCTCCCATAAGTACACTGAGGGAGACTTTATATCAGTGTAGGATCTTAGCTATAGTATCCATGGCCCTTTTAGCCTTTGACGATACTGCCAACACTTGAGGACATTTAGACTACTCCTAAGAGTAGAAAAAAACTGCTTCAACTGGGAAGGAATTTTGTTTCCAAAAAGGAGGGAAGGAAGGAAAAAGAAAAGAGAAAAGCCCTTCCAGGGGGAATACCCACCTCTGACAAATGGCTTCCTCAGTATTTCCATTATGCCCAGAGCAGCCCAGTAGAGTTTTAGACAGACTGAATTCTGTGAAATCAGAATGCTCTTTTGCTGGAGCTTTTTCCCTGTTCTGGATTGCCTGAGACCTCTATTCAGAATTTTCAAACAAAGATAGCTGAACATACATTTACACTTCCCCTTTAATATCAATTGGGCTTCAAAATACTTATCTGTGACTGAATTGTGCTTTGGTGGGAGTAGTAAAGTATCAACAAAAATGGAGGAAATACATTCTTGCATTTGAAAGAAACAGGAAAGCAGTTATGCATTCAGTTGTATAAAGGATGACATTGTACACATAGGCTAAAAGGGCCAATTTTTCTCATTTGTATATCACATTTACTAGTTTATTTTAGTGCAAACTGGAAGAAGCCTAGAGGAATTAATTAAGAAATTTCACCGTTGTACTTTAAGACTGATGATGTGGACTGCAGTATATGCATGATTCTATGATTTTATGTGTGTGCGGGGGGTGGGGTGGGCAGGCATTGCAGAGAGGATATTGCAATTTTTTCTCAAATATCCAGCTCATGCCATGACAGATTCTGGCAAGACCTCATTCTGGAACTTTCTGCAATAGCTTTGGATTATCTAATCATCAGAGCTTTTTGAGTGCCCAGTAGACTAGCTATGACTGAAAACAAACTTGTTATATCTCCAGCTGCTTGAATCATGAATATCTTCATGTACATTTCTAACTTAACTCCATGGCTGTGAGAGAAGTGTTAGATCATTTATTGTCACAGACCCTGATAGCTATAATTTTTTGCAGAAAATAAAAGGTATGTGCAGTTCAGGTGATATCTTGTAGATCACTTCATTCAGAATTAGAGACAGGCTTTCAGATTACACAGAATCCTTTAGACAGTGTCTGTCTAGTGCGAAAACAATCATACTCATACGCCACAAAGAATGACTCTGAGAGCAGAAAGATCACAACAAAAGCTGAGGGAAGGGATCAGAGACCTACAAAAGAATAACAGCAGAGTCCCAATTTCTCCTGTGCCTATCTCATGGGTTTTAAAAACTGTTCTCATTATTTTTCAGGAACAAACTTGCCCATGAATACTTGTTTTAAAACACTCCAGCTTGGCCACTTTGGATGTCCCAGAGCTGTGATTTCACTGGGGAAAGCCAAATAGTACACTTTGTATCAGCTTCCATGTAATAAACAAAATACATTAAAGTCTGATGTTGACCAGGTCTAGTGGTTGGGCCTGGAATTGAGATCGTATTCAGACTGATGTTGAATTGAGTTTGTCAGGAAAACTGAAAGCCAAGAACAGCAAGTCAGAAGCTTAGATTAGTTGCTTCTCTGTTTCTTCTCATCCACAGTTACAAAAGAAAACAGGAAGTTATGCTGGATTAAATAACTACTGCTGAGCCTCCCTCATGGTGTTCTGAGGACAGCTTGCTTTTTTGTATCTTCTTCTCCTGAAGCTGCAGCTTAAATGCCACTGATAGTCTACAAACTTGAGGTTACGGCCTTCTGCTGTACAAGATAAAGTGAAAAGTCAGGAAGAAAATGGAGAATTTTCAATGTTTACGGTGTTGTCCCTTTCAAACGAACTATTTCATCATAATTGAAGGAGGAAAACATCACATGTGCCTCTATGTAATGAAATTAAAATTAACGAGAGGAACAAAATTGCATTTGCCAAATTAGTGCTTTTGGAAATGTGTATGTGTGTGTGTATGTAGATCACTTCCCAAAATGCCTACAGACTGTTTTGTGGTGAACTCTTTTTCGGTTCTGCTTATAGACAGTAGGCATAGACAAATCAGTCAGTTTTGCTTTCTCCAACAGTGGTTTGCAACCTGTTTATGAAGAAATGTTTATGTTTATATAAATTTTGTTAAATTTCTATCTAAAACAAACTAAACAAAATAGTCAACCATCTGCCAAGGCAAAAATCAATAGGTATAGGTGTTTCCCAGCATCCCTGCTGTGTAGCTATTGCAGATGAGGAATCTGCCAGGAAAAAAGGTGGGGACTTTAATTCAGCACCACAGAAATGTTTGGAAACACAAGGATTCAAAGCCTGGCTTTTAAGGAAGAAAGCATTCAGAACCCACTAGATCGATTAATAAATTTATCGGTTTCACTTTTTTATACCTTTGATTCTGCCTCCAATCCTTACTTTTTCTCTTGCATCCATGTTCTGTTCATTTTGTTTATGAAGATATTTTAGGGTGTTTAGAAGTTCTTATGACCCAGTTCTAGTAAGCTCTTCTAAAGGTCAAATAACATCTATAAAACTTACCTTCTGCGAGGTGAAGAGGTAAGGGAAACCTTTCTCTTACAAAGAACATTTTCTTTTGTCTAAGACCTGGGACTAGGATGACGTGTTCCATCACCCATGGGTGGGAAAATGATGCTGCATGAGCTGTTTCTACTGAAGAAAATGTTCCCTAGCTGGCTGAATAGAATGCCAAGGTAAAAAAAAACTGGGATTCAACTTGTTTTCAAATGACCAAACTGGATGACTTAATTTTTGAGGTTGTACACTTATGTAACTACTATCCAGAGAGCTGGTGGGGTATAGTAGTTTTGAGCGATGGACTGGGACACTGGGACACCAGAGTTCAAATCCCCACTTGACCATGGAAACCTATTGGGCGACCTTGGGCTAGTCACATTCTTTTGGCCTCAGAGAAGGCAAGGGCACCCCCCCCTCGTTGAACAAATTCTGCCAAGAAAACTGTGATGGGTTTGCTTAGGGTTGCTGTAAGAAACAACTTGAAGATACACCATGACAACCACCACCACAATTACTACTACTGTCCCCAATGGTTTCTTATACAGTGTTTTTTTAGACTGTCATAAAGCTTCCAGATGATATCTGACTACCATTCCACTCCCCAATTGAAACAGCCAATGATGGACCACAGGCATATTTCATAAAATCTCCCTTTCTCTGCCACCCAGATAGCCACTGTTGTCCCCACATCCCAGACCTCTGTGTAGTTCACTGGCAGAACATTATGTTCCACCAGGTTCAAACAAGAGCTTAGCCTAAATGATCCTTTACTTCTCAATCTCTGAATGCCTTTAACAGAAGTAACCGAAGAATATAAATGGGTAAAAGAGCTATACTGCTGATTGTGAATATGTCCCACTGAATGTGTGAGATCTAACGTATGAATCCATGTCAATGAATGAATCAATTATATGAGAAGTTCTTGGTGGGTTTTGTGTGTATATATTACAGAATAAAGAGTGTAACTTGTTAACAATGTATGGCCAAGATCCTGGTCTAGGAGATGTATTGCACCTAAGTAGCTACAATACATCACCCATTAAACTACTCCCCTAAAACCTACCTTTTCTCTTCTAAGTTTCCTTTCTCAACATGGCCATTTCTTGGTCAATGGAGAGCAGGGAGAATGGCAGAGAATGGAAGGACATCATCATCAAGGACCTTTCACAGACCTCCAGGACATCCTGAAGGATGCCAGTTACAACATGTCCAGCTAAAGGAAAATAGCTGGATGCTTTTCTGCCTCTCCCCCACCCCCCACCAACCAGGAGATGGCTGTGTTGAGGGTACTACAGCAGAGAAAAGGTAGCGTATTTGTGTGTGTGTATGTGTTCAAGGGAAGGTGTTTGATTTATTATGCTGTCAGTACAGAATTCCAGCTAGTGCAGTGGAAAAAAAGTGGGTTACAATGTGGTAAATTGACCTTACACTACTGAAATTCACTAACAAAACACTAGTTCCATTTTAAAAAATGAAAATATACGTATTTGAAGGGTTATGACTTAAGAATAATTTCTCTGACTGCATATATAAGTATGTGCAGTGCAGAACTTGAAAAAGTTGCCATTTGATCTGAAATCCAATGCTATTCCCAACTAGAGTAGACCCAGTTAATCATTGAAGCTTACATAAGTATTGAATTACCAGGTTTCCATTGATTCAATGTAGCAGTCTAGTTCGGTCTAGCAATTGTATTTAGGCCACTGAGTAAAATCCCCTGCACTCCCATCTCTTGATTCAGAAAAATGCTTTGTAAAAATGCATTTTTGTATGAGAAAATTACTGACACAAGGATTCTGGGATTTGTAGTCCAAAAAATAAATTTTCCAAGCTGTAGTGTCATGCAAATAGAATCCATAATTAAGAATGTGAGGCTGTTGATAAGTTAACCATGCATGTTCAGCAATAGGAAAAATACTATGCAAAATGATCCTGGTTTAAACATTGTAATTTATTTCTAAAATGGGAAAGCTTAGGACTGTCAGTCCAGTGAACAGGAGGGAAAACATTAAACAGACTGAAAGATACATTTTTATTAATATGTTCCAGGGATGAACTCTAGCATAGTAGAGAGTTTCTGGAGCTAAGATATGGTGATGCCTTGGACCCGGAATGATCTCTTCCATATCTTTTCACACATTGGGGAATGTTGTATCATTTTGGCTATGTCCTTTCACTTTAGATATAGATGCCTTGTATGTGTGTGTTTGCCTTCATGTTACCTTTTGATCTATGGTGACTCCATGAATTTCGTAGCGCTTTCTTAGGCATGGAGTATTCAGAAATGGTTTTGCCCGTTCCTTCCCTCTGAAATATAGCCTATAGCACTTGGTATTCATTGGTGGTCTCCCATCCAAGTACTAGCCAGGGCTGACCTTGGTTAGCTTCCGAGAGCAGATGGGATCCAGTGCCTTTCAGGATGTAGGCTGTATGCCTTATATACAAGCAGATAATTCTTATAAAATCATTCTATGTGTGTGTATAACTAAAACTGTTCTTGGCTGTTGTTCTACAAGCTGTTTTGCTTTTGTCCGGATCTTTTTCTTGCTGATGTCTGTCATTCTAATTCTGTCTGAGTTCACCATGCACAACATATCTTAATGCTATTTCTATTCTAATTTTCTCCTCAGGACTTATGAGCAATACATTGGCTTTATCCCAAGGCAAAAGAGGTGGAACTGGCACACCTTGTGGAAGAAAAAACAAAGATCCACCCTGGTTCATTTCATCCAGAACATGGTCAGATGATGCTTGCTTGCTACCATGACGTACCCAGATGGCAGTACCTGGTGGGAGACTTTCTTAACCTGTTTCATATCCCACAGGCACTTTTAACCAGGAACACATTCTACATTCTGCTTTCTATGTGTGGTATACAGCAGTTGGAAAGATACAGGGTAATCTCTCAGGAATGTTTGATTATGTCTCATTACAGGAGACTACACACAAAAGCATGCTCAGAAGAAGACATGATAGGGGTTTCTAAAATTATACATGGAGCGAAGAAACAGGATATAGAAAGTTTTTCTTCCTCTCCTGTAACATGAACCTCAGGCTCACCCAATTCATGACAGATTCCGGGCAAATGAAAGGAAATATTTCTTCACACAATACAAAATTAAGGTGGAGGATTTGCTGCTACAAATATGTGGTTGCCATTGGCTTGGGGGGCTTTGAAGGTGGTTAGATAAAAAATCGTGGCTGAAGAGAGGACTACCAACAACTTTGACCCTGACAGCTAAAGTAAACCAGTACTAGAAGGAGCTTGAAAATAATGCTTTACAAATAATGTTGCTAGTTGTTACATGTTACTGGGAAGGATAAAAATGGAGAAAATTATTTCCCCCATAAACCTAATGTACTACATTATGGCCATTTCCACACTAGACTGTTATAGTGCTATAATTCCATTTGCAACATCCTATGGAATCCTGGGGTTTGCAGTTTAGGGAGGGGCTGGCTGGCGCTATAACAGTCTTGTGCGGAAATGGCCCATGGAAGAAACAAATGTTTTTATATGGTATTTCACTAGTTTCATATTTGAGGGTCACTGAAGTAGAGGGTTTGGCTATTCCTGGTCCCTTCCTTTATATATTTTGTAATTTAGACAGATTAGTTGCACATTATTAACACATTACCCAAACCCCTACTTAACCGCAAAACATGGGCGACTCAAGGGTCCACCCATGATGCCAGTACCTCCATGTGACAATGGGGAATTAATTAGCTCAAAATTAGGAGGTCTGTGAGAAGGGGAAAACTTAATGAGATCTTTCTACCAATGTTTGACTCAGCCTTCCATCCTTCCGCAGGTCGGTAAAATGAGTACCCAGCTTGTTGGGGGCAATTAGCTAAAACACATTGTAAACCGCTTAGAGAGCACTTAGCTGATAAGCGGTATAGAAATACATGCTATTTGTAATGTATAATGTATTTCATGTTGTTCGCCACCTTGATCTGTGTGGAGAGGCGGGATACAAATAAATAAATATTATATTTTTTTGTTGTTGTTGTTGTTGTTATTATTATTATTATTATTATTATTATTAAATGTAAACTAAAAATGTGTATTGAGAGATTCACACATGTATGCACTAGATCCAAACATTCTTGCAGTCACACAAGGACTAGCCAAAGGATAAAGGGAGGAAAAATTGTGGAGAGAGGATTCTAGGGTTTGAGTGATAATTACCTTTCCAGAAAGAAGCAAAGAAAGTGGTGATATGGGTTAGATAGGCACCTAAGAACAGTTCTTGTTTCGAAATCTAGGTGATCATGTGGCATTCAGCAAGGTAAGAGACTGTGTTGAACCACTCAAAACTGAGGGTTTTTATAACTGAAAACTACCCTGTGGGTATGAGTGTAAATCACTTTCCCAGCCAAGTGGACAATGGGAGTTGCAACACAAACAATGGAAGTCCAGATGATGTTGATGGTCTTTAATGTTTAGGTGACAAAGGGGTGATGGCTGTCATGATAGCTCTGCATTGTGGAGAAGTTGGGAAGGCAAAGCAGGGAAACATCCAGGAGTGAGAGATCAGGGTTGAAACAATGACAGTTTGGCAGGAACTTCCCCTTTCTGCACAGAGATGTTCAGCTTCAGTACAAGCCTATTGTCTCCAAAATTGCCTCATAATCTGCCTGAGAATGACTTTGGTTGCACCTAGAGAGTGTGTGGGCTGACCTGCCTTGCAATCTCATGTTTACAGTCAGTAATTTTCCTCTTTCCAGCTTGAGCTTCCAGTCACCTCAGATTCCATTTTATATCAATGATAATTAATGTAGTTGCCAATAATAATATTTGCCCATTAAACCATGTCAATTTTGTGGGGGGGTTGCATGGGGACATAACATCTACACTAACTAATATTGTTGACTGAGATCCTACATCATAGGCCGTTTCCGCATGTGGGAAAATAACCGGGCAAAAACAGGACTCACTGGACTTCCTGAGCATCCGGGCGAGTCTGTTGGGATGAGGAGCAGTGCAAGCTCATTGCTCCACACTGCTCCGGCATCCAAAATGGTGATTTCTGGTTGGTGGAGGCTCTCCATCAACCGGAGAAGCTCGCCAGCCTAAAGCCCGCCCCTGGCAAATCTGCACCAGAGCACGGCGATGGAGCGAAATGGAGTCGCATGCTCCGTGCTTTCTAAAAACCTCTAAAAAGAGGTTTTTAAAAAACACGCTGCGCGACCAGTTCTGGCCGCTTCAAACCAGACTGAGGTGTGGAACTACAAAAAGTAGTCCACCCCAGTGCACTCTACAGTGCAGAAGACCTCCGCCAGAGGTCGCTCTGCACCGTTTTAATAGCCCGGTGCAGAAAGGGCCAAAGATGTAGTTGCAAATACTTATCTACATTTTATTTCTTCTGAACTCCACAAACCTATTTAAACACCCAGAAGCCACACCAACAGATGGAGATATGTCCTGCTGGTGTTCAGGGCCCTGCAGGATTATGTTTCTTGCCCTCTCCTGCCAGCAATCTGTGCTGCAAGAATCAGAAGCAAGACCCTGTCACAACCTCTCATTTTACCACAAACTGGTAGTGGGCTGGAAATGTCATCTTGCCGCACCCTAATTGCCAGCAGCTGCAGGCTGTTCAGGCGGGTTGAGGAACATTTGTGATTATGGCAGTAGTACCACAATGGGACAGAAGAACACCAAACAGTGACAAAGGCTTATGCATTTGTAACTGCCCAACAGGAAGGAAGACAGTAAGTTATAAAAAGGGTTGCCCACTCTGCCATTGTAGGGAGGGGCAGTGTTGCACTGAGCAACCTTCAAGGAGAAAATTTGATCCACTCTGAACAGCTGCAGACTGAGCCAAGTCTTACAATGGTTTGCCCATCGCAAGACTTGAAATGGGATCTGGCATGATTTCAGACTGGATCTCACTCCAAATCTTGAAAGATTCAGTTCTTGTGAGATTTCAGATGAGAGCTGGGGGTAGAGTTATATATAGGCCTTAGTTAATTACCATATGATGTATTTGCATTAATTTTACAGGCAATATTTAACTCAAATATATTCTCTGGCCTCACTCTCTTGGCACAATGTTGTAATGTTATGATGTTAGCCATCTTACCTAAGAATTCTAGATTCTGGGGGCAGAAGGTGTTACACTGTTTGCTACCAGTTGCAAGAAGAGCAGATCTGGGGAGAGGGCTCATTCTAGAGAGAGAATGGGCTTGACCTATTGTCAGCCAGTAGGCTCCCCATGAGCCCACCTGACAGCAGCAATAGTAGCTGGGAAATCATAGTTTTATGATGCTACAGAGCACTGTCATGCATTTGGAATTCCTGTAAAAGTTTTTAAGTAACAGCTTTCCAGACTCGGCTTACTAGCTGGTCAGGATTCAGAGCAGCAACCGGCTCCAGCATGTGCTGATAGTGGATTTGCAAGTGTGCGTATGTATCTGCATTCATATCCTGTTTTTGACTTTCTTGAACCATCTGACTGACAATTAGAAAACTGGATGCCAGACTAGATGGATTTTGCCTAGCTTTTTTCCAGCTTGGTCTGAAAAGGCCAATGGCAACACTAGGTATGGATGTATCCTTTTATAGTGGTCACAGACACGCAGAAAGCTGTCAGTACATTACATGGATTTAGATGATACAGACAGTGACAGCAGAAGTGCTTATTCCCTACATCTACTCAAGGAACGCATAACATCTCAAGTAGCAAATACCTCTGCTAAAATGCTTTGTACTGAAGCTGCATCCACATCCTCATCTACTGTTAAATCCCAGGGGTCCCAAACAACCCAGTGTGAACCCTACCTTCAGAAAAGACAGCTCTCACCACCCCCATTTCATCTCCTATTTCACTGAACAAGCCAAAGGATGCTCCCCTCACTAAACAGATGGGACCCCTGCTCGCTTGTGACTCTCATTTTTCAGCTCATGCTGCATTGATTCTTCCAACTTCCCTACCAGCACAGATGGAGCAGGAAGAGTGGGAACGTGATGCACTACCACATCATCCACACCAACAGCCATTGGCTAATGTGAACCAACTGCCACTGAATGAATTACCCATCCAGCCTGTAGGCTGCAGTGCAACTGCTTGACGGTCAAGTGACCAGCACAAGGCTACCCTTATGACATGGAACATTGCAGGCTGGCACACATCTATCAGAGACCCGTGTTTCACTGACTTCCTTGCACAACATGACATCATACTGATTCAGAAATCATGGACTGCTAAGGAACTCCTACTAAATGGCTTCCACTCATTTTCAGTTGTGGCAGAGCCAGGGAGAAAGCATGAAAGAGCAAGGGGAGCCTTGGGAGTCCTGGTTTGTACCAGTCTATGCACTAAAACATATGCCATGGCAGTGCTAATCCAAATTAACCACTGCACTCTGCTGGTAATTAATGTCTACATTCCTCCAATGAAGAAAAAATCCCAAATCAAAACCTTGTGGGCTGAAATAGAATCATACACTGCTAATCTCATATTGCAGAATCCAAATGCATTTGTAGTCCTGGGGGAGATTTGAATGCTAGATTGGGCCCCAATGATCATACCCTATACGCCCACCACAGATGCCCTCTTCCTAACTTTGAAGATGATGGAACTCACCTAACCTGCTGCTAAAAAGACAAGAAATCAAATTTTGCAGGCCTTTGTCTGGCTCAGACAGTCTTCAGGTTAAACCTTTGTATTCTGAACAGTGCTCTGAAAAGCAACTGTCCAGCAGAATTCACCTATCTCTCTGGGTCCAGAATGAGCGCCATTGACTACATAATCATTTCTAGAGACCTTCTCCCCTATGCTAAGCACCTAAATGTTCTGCTGAGATTCGAAAGTGATCATTTTCCAATTCAGCTACACCTAAGTAATTTCACTCAAGAGACACATATCAAGGACTGCTATCAACTCTCTTTAATGCCACCAGAAAGGACGTATCACTGAGCTAAATGGAGACCCCAGTTAAATCAAACAATAAGTGAAGTATTGGCCTCAGACTGCTTTCAGCGTCTTTGGACTGCCCTGATATCATCTGAGTCCCTAGATGAACTTCTGAAGACCTACAATGGTCTTACCCAAGAGCTACAACAGTATCTAAGCCACCAAAATAGTGCTCATCAGAGACAACAACAGCATCATTCAAAGCCATGGTTCAACAAGGAATGTGCCAATGCAAGAAACCCCTTTCACCTCTACTTACCAGGCTTATCTATCCAATACTACACCAGATATAGTGCTAAAACTGCTCCAGCAAAAGAGAGACTACAAAAAATTGCTGGTGTATAAAAGAAAAGAAGCCATGAGGAACAATTGGACACAACTTATTCAGGCAGTCAAATCTAATAACTCAGCTCTATTCTAGCATATTACATCAAGTGCCCAAAGTAACGCACCAGCTATGGTGGACTGCCATATTCCCTCAGAGATCTGGAAGGATCACTTTGAAGCACTCTATAAGGACACCTATCTTGGAAAGGAAGGTGCTAGCCAAAATATAAAGAACCTCCCAAAGTGGGCACCAGTGACAGCGTCAGAGATTGAGAGCCTTGTAGTGCAACTGAGAATGAAGAAAGCCCCAGGGGAAGATTTAATCCCTCCAGAAGCCATCAAAAACAATTTGGAATTCTGGACTCCTATCCTGGCCTCACTTTTCACTTGCATTGACAACTACAGTCATGCACCCAAGGACTGGGGGCTTACGATCATTGTCCCCATATCCAAAAAAAGAAGGAAGGATGATCCTGCCAACTATAGACCAATCAGTCTCCTCAATACAATCAGCAAACTATACGCAAGACATTTACAGTGGAAACTCCAGACCTGGTTGGAGCAAGAAAACATACTTGCAGAGGAACAAGCTGACTTTAGGAAAGGCCGGTCCACCATAGATCAATGCCTCGTACTCTACCACCTTATCGAAAAATATTCCTCCTGCAGCATATCCTCTCTCTATGTTGCCTTTTTAGACTTTAAAGCAGCTATTGACTCTATATCTAAAACCAAACTGTGGAAAAAACGGAAGCTTCCTCTATCGATTGATGTCTACTCCACTTAGTACATATGCTGCATGAAGGAACTTCACTCAAAATAAGATGTAACCCCCAGGGTCATTCTCACCAATGCCATCAACACTGAGAAGGGCATCAAGCAAGCTCCACTCTTGTTCAACTTTTACATCAACTGCACGGTGGGCCTTCTTGACAACACAACTTCCATCCCCCTGAAATAGAGGGAAGACACATTTCAGTTCTACTTTATGCCAACGATGCTGCAATACTTTCAAGAACACCCATTGGCCTAAAAAGAGCACTAAGAGCACTAGCACAGTACTGCAGAGAGGATCAGCTAGTACTCAATTACCAAAAAACTAAAATCATGGGATTTGCTAAAAGGTCCAAGGATCATACCTGGAGTATAGATGGACAAAAGATTGAACAGGTCTCCTGCTTCAAATATGTGGGAGTAATCTTTCATGCTGCTGGTAGCAGGAAAGCACATGGAGAGTGTGTGGCTGGTAATGCACAGAAGAGCTCATCAGCCATCCTCAAATTTCTTAAGTCAAGAGGAGGACAATATATACCCGCGGTGCTCAAACTCTTTGAAGCCAAATCAGTAGCACAACTTCTGTATGGATCCCGACTGGCACCCATTCCGAACTCTACACCATTAGAACTTGTGCAATCCAAATCTTTAAGATCAGCTTTCCAAGCTCCAAAATGCGTCTCCAACACAACCTTGAGACTGGAGTCAGGCTTTATGAAAGTGGAGGCCAGAGTGTTGGTAACTAAGCTACTGGCTTAGACTATCCTTCTTTCCCACTGGCCTGGCTCCACTAAACTTGAGAAATGACTTCCAGTCTATGTGGAAACAGACAGTGATGACTAAAATCTCATCACCGGGTTTTTCCCCAGAGCTTCTGCTCAGCATGGGATATGATAAGGCCAAAGCAGCTATCAAACAACGGGTGGTAGATACACAGCAACAACTGGATCTAGCTAGCACCTCAACCTTTATTGCTTCCGACCCCAACAGATATCAAACTTCACCTATGGCATACTTAGCAAAACTAGAAGTAACTAAACATCGGAGGGCCATTACTTTGGCACGATGTCATGCTTTCTCCTCAGCTGTCCTTGAAGGCTGATACAAGAAAATCCCCTTCTCAGATAGACTGTGCCCCTGTGACTCTGGCCAAATTGAAACAACAGGGCATGTGCTTCTCCATTGCTCATACTACAGGGACATTCACCTCAGCCTTATTTCCCCTCTCTTGCATAAATTCCAAGGATGCACTGGAGAATTCTACACCTCTTTGTTACTTTCAGACACCAACCCCCATATAACATATAATGTTGCCAGATTCTGTGCTGCAGCGGTTAAAGTTCATCAGGCACCTGACCTCTGCAGTAGACTAGTTCCAAGCTTGTCTTGTTATATGGGAGCTGTGCAACCTGAAGGACAATTTCAGTGCTGTCTTTAACCTCTTTTTATCCTGTGTTTCTATCCTTTTATCCCTTTCTGTACCCCTTTTTACCTGTGCTGGTCTATGAACATAATAAAGATTCTATTCTATTCCTTTATAGTGGTGCTGCTCCTTCATATCCAGGGCAACAAAACAGATCAGACAGTTTGGACTACTTAGCAGCTCCGTTGCCTCCTCTAGTCTCTCCAAATGAGCTATTAACCTCAGTGCATGTAGCAGAGATGACAAAAAGGACCTAGAAGATCCCAGTATGCATAGTGGTCCTGACTAATGCTTCCACGTCACATGACTCGTGTAGGATAATCACATCCAAGGGTGGTGCACCGATATTTCAGTAAGAAGAAGCTTCTTGTTATCCATTTATTGACCGATTTTAAAATGTTCTTTTTAAAATGTAATTTTAATTTTATAAGTAAATATAAAGTAATTTAAATTACTTTTAGTTCCTGCTGCTGCTACTACTACGTTAGTAATGAATTTTAGCATTAGTCATTACTTCCAAAAAGGCTGAAGACAAAATCCTATTGAAGGTTGTTGGCACAAAAACCAACATCATAATGTGGGATTGCTGTGGCTTGCTACTGTGTGATACCGTGATACTGTTTGGAAGACAGTATTCGTATCACAAAATGATAGTGCTATGATTCCTCTTTAACTGCCATGGCTCCATCCCATGGAATCCTGGGGTTTTAGTTTGGTCAGAGGCAACCGAGGAGCTCATTGGCTAAAGATTTGAAGGCTCTGCCCTCAAATGCCAATCTCAGGATTCCATGGGACAGAATCATGGCAGTCAAAGTGGAATTCCTGGATGCAACATTGCACAGTGGTGAAAATGCCAAACCATTCACATGATGACCATTCTGGGAGCAATTTCTTTTGACAAAAATATATTTTTCCAAATGGGCCCAAATGGCAAAACAATCCCCCATAGCTCTCCAAACAGCAGTTTAGAAATATTCATTTACTATCTAATTCAAATATTTCTATATGCCTCCCAGCCCACAAGAGCTGTCATGATGAAGCACAACAAAGAAAAACTTTTAAAACAGTACAGATATTTTAAAAAACACATTAAAATACTATTTAAAAACTCTTACAAACAGTCTAAAACCAATCCTTAAATATAATTTTAAAACAAACCATTAAAACAGAGCAGTTTCAAACATCAGAGGTCAAGTGGCACAACACTATTTTAGCTGCCTGCTAGAACCTCAAAACAGATGAAGCTAGGCTGACGTTTCTGTGGCAGGAAATTCCATATTCAGCCTGCTGTCACATGTGAGGTGTTGGGACACACAACATGAGGTGTCGGGACATGCAACATGGCCTTCACTGAGGATCTCAAACCTTGGACATGTTTATAGGGTAGGAAGTAGTGTTTCAGATAACCTGGTCCCCAGCCTCTTAGGGCTTTGTAGATCAAAACCAGCACTTTGAGTTGAGCTCGGAAGCAAATTGGTAGTGAGTAAAGTTCCTGTAAGCCTGGTGTTATGTGGTCTCTAAATATACACCTACTAGCAGTCTGGTTGCTTCATTTTACACTAGTTGCAGCTAGGAATGTGTAATGTTACTTGTTACACACATATACAAAAAAGAGCCAAATACATCATTTGTCATTATGGTAATCTGTAGAAAAAGCATCATAGGCCATTTCTACACTAGCCTGTTATAGTGCTATTATTCCAGTTTCAACATCCTATGGAATCCTGGGGTTTGCAGTTTAGGGAGGGGCCTTTGAAGCTCCTCCCTAGACTGCAAACCCCAGGATTCCATAGGATGTTGAAATTGGAATAATAGCACTATAACAGGCAAGTGTGGAAATGACCATTGTCTTCTTCTTCTCCCCCAGAGTAGTCTGTTTGATGAAACAGCATGCTTTACAGGTTCTGGACATGATTTCTTGATAAATTCTGAAGGCTTGAATGAACTCAGGTCTTCTGGGCACGTGGAAAGCAACCAAAGTAAAATATTCAGGAAATGTTGATGAGTACAAAACATGTGTTGAAGCTCTAGGTGTAGCATCCTGTCACCAATCCTGTGGGCAGATCTGGGCAGATTGATTAGACTGCCAGGGCATTTGCTTTGAGCAAAGCATAAGACAAGGCAAGTGGCCTGTTGCAGGAATATTTTGATGATGGCCCTAAATAGTCTGATCTGATGAATATCAGTCCCAAAACTTTCACTCCATGTCAGGAGGGTTTCTTTTTTAATTTCTTGCTTTTGCAACTTAAATTTGATGCATTCAATTTGAATTTGAACCTTCCATAAGCTCTGAAAGCTCTCAACAAAAGAAAAATGGAATAGAATCACAGGACTTGAAGAGACCATGTAGGCTGCCTAATTCAACTCTTCTGTCAGTGTAGTAGTCAGAGTTGGACATCTTTGAGAGGTGACTGGTTCTTCCTTTGTTACCCTGTATGTTGAGGGTCCTGGGAGGGGTGCCCAAATAACCAAATAAAACACAAGATGGGCAAATTAAGCTTGAGCACTCTCTTAAGCTAATGAGAGGCAGGGTAACTCAGCTAGGATCTTTAACCCTATGTATACAGCGTCAGGTCAGAGAGCAGCTAGACAAGGTTTTAAAGTAACAAACAATATTTTATTGAAGACAAGAAACACGAAAGACATAACATGCACTAACTAACTGAGAAATAGAAATGGAGAGATTTGGGGAATGGGTAATATGACACCTGGTCTCGTA
Source organism: Ctenosaura bakeri (assembly GCA_948474755.1). Classification (NCBI taxonomy): domain Eukaryota; kingdom Metazoa; phylum Chordata; class Lepidosauria; order Squamata; family Iguanidae; genus Ctenosaura; species Ctenosaura bakeri. Next base: position 85,550 of record CAOLHI010002288.1, read on the forward strand.
GTCCTGGAGAGGAGAGGAGATTGCAGGGAAGGAAGCTCAGCGCAGTTTGCTGAGGGGAGTTCACTGGACAAACCGACAGCAAGGCGAGATGGAAGTCCAAAGTGTTCCGAGGTAGTCCCAAAAGTGGGGACTTTTTATGGGGTGGATTTTACCTACAGGCTATGCTATGCTCGGTGAGAACAAAGGAAATTTGGAGCTGGACAAAGGAGTTGGAAAAGGTCAGGTTTTGCATGATGAGCTTAGCGCTGGATGACAATAGTATGGCCAGTATGCTGATGGTCCAACATAAAGGAATGGCTCAGCTCTTGGCTGTGTGGCTTTGTAAAGATACGCGCGAGCAAAGCCAGTTTGCAAGAAGGTTTTCCCCTAAAGCATCGGAGAGGCTTAAGTTGCCTGCCTGAATGAGGTTTGGAATGTACAACCATTAACGGCTGCGGCCAATATGCGCTTGTCCGGTGGACCTCTGCAAACACGTGGAGTAGGGTGGCAGAGAAAGGTCAAGTAAAGGCCAAATTATTTGATATCAAAAGGATATCTAGTGCTCTCACTCGACATATCATAACCGTGATAACACCTTGTATTTTGAATCCACTGGGTGAAGTGCTGTCCTTTGGAGCGACAGGAAACAAACTTGCTCTATCTTCATATGGCAGCTTTTGTTATCCTATTTCTCAGGCTAAACTTTCTTCAGGCTAAATGTACCAGACTCCTTCAACCACTCTTCATAGGTCTTGGTTTCCAGACTGTTACCATCTTTGTCACCCTCCTCTGGATGCATTCCAGCTTGTCAACACCCTTCTTATGCTGTTATACCCAGAAATGGACATAGTATTTGAGAAGGGGAGATCTAATCAAATCGAAACCATGTTATCTTATCTGAAAACTGCAGGACTGTTGATGAAGTCTAGGGTTGTACTGAGTCAGGTTTACCCCATTATCTGATAAAATCCTTTGTTCCATTTCACACATACTCCTGTCAAGTTAGATATCACCTACCCTATATTTGTACATTTGATTTTTTCCTTGCTTTTTTTCTAGCCTTTCCTTGCTTTTTTTCTTAGTTCATTACATTTACCCCTGTTGAAATCCATTTTGTTAACTTGAGTCCAGTTGTCCAGTCTCCTAAAACCATCTTGATTCTGTCTTCTTAGATATTAGCAACCCTTCCTAATTTGGTTTCATCTGTATATTTTAGGACCATCCCTCTATTCCTTCGTCCATGTCATTTGTAATTTATAACAATACTGAACAATACTGGATGCAGGACAGAGTCCTGTAGCATCCTATTTGTATGCTCCTATGAAGAGGGACCATTGGTGAGCACTCCTTGAATTCAGTCTGTCAACCTACTATGAAACCACCTGACAATAGCATCATCCAGCCCACATTTTTACTGACTTCATTGGAAGAATCTCATGGGGGACTTTGTTTAAAGCCTTACTGAAATCAAGATATACTATATTTACATGAAGATTTTAACTCTGTCAGGAAAGGAAAGGAAAGGAAAGGAAAGGAAAGGAAAGGAAAGGAAAGGAAAGGAAAGGAAAGGGAAGGGAAGGGAGAGATAGAGAGAGATCAATTGAGTATGACTTGTTCTGAGAAAGCCACACTAGTTTATGATAATCACAGCACTATTTATTAAATGTTCACAGACCTACTTCTTAATTTTCTGTTCTAAAACTTTGGTATTGATTTCATACTGAACAGTCACTACTTGCTGAGTTCTCTTTTCTCCTCATTTTGAAGTCTGCAGGGACCTCATTTGTTCTCGAAGAATTTGCTAAGATTATCAACAGAGGCTTTGAGATTACACTGCAAATTCCTTTATTGCCCCTGGATGCTGTTTGTCCGGCCCTGGAGACTTGAATTCATTTACAATACGTAGGATTCATCTTTTGGTACCTAGATGAATCCTAGGTTGTGGGGAAAGGAGAACAGGGGGATACCATTTTGAGAAGAACAGATCTAATCACCAGCCAAGGAACAACTCTTGTCAGGACTTTCCAATCAGATATGTGATGTTCCACCAAGTCTCCACAAAGTGCATCAAACTTATTCCCATTTTCTCTTAGTACAGGAAAAGCACCACCTTCTTTCTAAAGATGGCACATGCTGGTAGCTCATAATAAGGGTCTACAAGCTCTATCATGTAGCCCACAGTGGAGACAGGGGGAGAAGGAAGAAACAACTAAGATTGCTTTACTCTCTTGGTCTTTGCTCCTCCCGCTACCCTTGAAGTAAAACCACAAGCTATGAAGTAAGTGAGAGGAACCCACACTCCAGTTCTTCTCAAAAGAGTATGATCCTGGGGCTTTACAAGAAGGAAGAATTTTAGAATGTGTGCCAAGCACCTGCACAGTGTGTCTGTGTGTGTGTTTTAGAGAGGAGGGAGAATTCTGGGGAAAAAAGGAAGGAAGCAGCTGATGAGAGTGTGTGTAGTACAGTCACAAAGAAAAAAACATAGTAAACTGCTGATGAAACCGCAGGAGGGGAAAGAATATAATCTCACCCTTTTAAATAGCAAATTGCAAACTCTGCCATATTTCATAAAAAATAATTTTTATAGGGAATTTTAGGCAATATGATTTCTTTGCCTCTGAACGGGCTAGCATGCCTGGAAATTTCATTCAAATGTGTAAACAACAACAACAATAGATTTTGTTATCTCATAATATAGAACTACAGCTGTTTGCTGATTTCTCTCATTATAATCAGTAGGGAGAATTTGAGACTTTGGGAAGTAAAATGTGGGAGTCTATCTCAGATCTAAAGGGAAGCACAATGACAGTCCAAGGGCCTGAACTGAAACACTTCCCTATCCGAATCAACAAAACTGGTTCTTGAACCAATTTTTTTTTCTGTGCTTATAGCTCTTAAACCACTGGTCTCAAATATAACTACTGGTCTTCAGTTAAAGGCAAAAGAGTGCTGTTTCACAGGAAAAGCCAGAAAAGCTGGCTGCTGGCAGCTTGGAAAGAGTTTATCTGATCTTTATCTTTATTTTAATCTGTAATGAAGAAACAGTGGTTTTAAAAATCATGAAGAGAGAGAGAGCTAGTATCTTATTTCAAGCATTAACTCAACTAGCCATTGTTAGAGATAGGCAGAATATTTACTCTTATTCATTTCCTGGCTGAAAAATGGGTTTCCTGACACTTGAAAAACTCAGGAAGACTAGAGACGTGAGAATTTTGCCCACTTTTGAAGTATCCAAAAGAGGTTCAAGAAATTATTCTGTGAAAAAATACATGTGGGGTGTGTGTGTGGGTGTGGGTGTGTGAGAGAGAGAATTAAAAATTTAAAATTTTAAGGAATTTAAAACCCTCCACTTTTTCCAGACAGCCACATGGTTCTTTCTTTCTTTCTTTCTTTCTTTCTTTCTTTCTTTCTTTCTTTCTTTCTTTCTTTCTTTCTTTCTGCAAGACTGTGCAAGACTATAGCCAAGCCCCATAATTTTCTGCAATGAAAATCTTGCACAAAACCCCAGGCGTCTTAAATTTCAAAAGGCTACCTGGTTTTGTTGTCTACAATTTTCTGCTTAATATTTTTCTTCTGTAAGATTTTCTGTGCAAGATATGGAAGGAACCATCTCTTGGAGAGTTACTTAACAAAATTGTTACCATTGCTAATCAACTGATTCCCCCAATTATGTATTGGGGTGTAAATACTCACAAATTTCCTTGTGCTTGGTGAACAAAGTGGTTGATGATGAGATTTTTCACATTCCTGGCTGTTTAATTTAAAAATAATTGTGCAAAAGTTTTTTTTTAAAAAAATGCATACAATGGTATTAAATGCAAAAAAAAAAATTACACTGAAGACTGTATGTAAAATACAGTATTCTATGCATATTTTTTTTGCAGAGATCTTTTTTTTCTCACAAAACAGGTGTTTTTGCTTGAATAAAGTTTTCAAAAAAAAGTTCTCAGGTATCAAAAATTACTGAGAAATGTGCAGAAACCTTCTCCAACAGAAAGAAAATTTAAAATTATTTATTGTTTCATAATGTCTGTCATAAACAAAGATGTACACGCTTTATTTTGTTACTTATTACCTTTTCATTTTTGTAAGTGGGGGGAAGGAATATCCATTTTTAAAACTTACAAAAGTAGACTTAAATGAAAAGCCTAAAACCCTCAAAAAACAGTTTCTAGTCTACCAAAAGCAACAAGAAAAGGTTAAAAAAATGGGAAAAGTAACAACCTTACCAGTTATTACATTATTTGTAAAAGGAACATTGTTATATCCTCTCCCCCAGTAAGAAGTTACAAGCTCTGGAAGTAAAAGCTGGACAAGGACAAGTTCATTTGGTATCAGGGAGTTCAATGATGTGTCTTTTCAGTGACAGAGCCCTTAAAAAAAATCAACAGAACTCCAAGTGACATATTATCATGCCAAAGAATACTATTAAGTTTTTGAATTAAAAAAAGAAAAAGAAAATATGAGGCCAACTGCCACTTTGATGACCTTCCCAGAAACCTCTAATCTAATTACAGTGAGCACCAGCCAAAGAACCAGGTGTGCCCACAGGATCTTAAGAAGACAGACAACAGGCGGGGGAAAAATAGACAAATCCAATTAAGATATCAAACCAAACAGGGATTGCTGCTGTTGGCAACCAAGGATGGAAATCTCCCCCTCCTTTTTTTTTTTTTCATTCTCACATGCACAAAGGAAGCAATTAAAAGTTTTCCCTCCACTGGGGAGGATTATGAGAGATTTTTCACTTTTCACTTTTCAGAAGTCAGTGAAAAAAGGTGCTCCCCCCACCTCAGCATCTTTGCACAGAAAACAGTGCCTTTTGCACCAAAGAGAATGCTTTCTGTGAAAAAGTGTTGGAGGATATGTGTGTGTGTGTGTGTACACATAGAAAACCAAAGGGTTTTTTTTTAAAAGCAAAGTGATTTTTGTGTCTCAAAATGGATTTTTTGGGAAAATAGATCCTGAAATGGGAAAAATCTTTCATCATTTGCTGATCTTTTTGACAGAGTATGGATGCATTGAGATGCCTGTTCTCACCATGGATGAGAAAATGTGTGAGCCCTCTTCGCACTTCTAATGGCTACTCATTGTCCAGAGTGTGCTGTGAGCTATGACTAGGCAAAGAGAGTGATGCTTTCTGGGGTGAGTTTCAATCCAGAAAGCAATAGATTTGTAAACTTTCATTAAAACCATACAGATAAGGAACATTTCTCAAAGCTGAGAGCTTTCACATATGCTTGTCAGCTCACTTTTTAAAAAACAAAAACAAAAATGAAAACAAAAATCCAAATAATTATTATCATTTCTGGAGAAGGCCTAGAAATTGTCAACTTGGCAGCTGTTTGACACCACCAAAGCCTTCAGTGAGGGCCCAGATGTGATTTAGCAAAATAGAGAATAGAGGAAGCAAGGAAATTGTTCATAGTATTAACTCCAATTGATGTGCTGACTGAATGAGCCTGGCTGGATGTCTCGCCTTTAAAGCCTTGTCTGCAAATTTCCAGATACATTAAAATACATTTGGGACACACTGTGGGCAAGCTTGCTCTCCACTTTCTTTCCCCCTTTCCTTCTCTTTTTCTTTTTTTTCCTTTTTTGCCTCTAAATTAGATAAGGACTTCATTTGTCCTGAGTGTTAACATCCAACCTTCTCCACTGGTGCCAAATTTACTTTAAACCATAAAAAGAGAGGTTAATAACAAAAAGGCTATAAAAGAGCAATCACACAATTGGGACAGCTTAAACTGCAAGAATGTGGCAGGCCTGCACAATCCCACACTGCTAGGGAAAACTGAATTACACACACACACACACACATGTACACATCCTTCATCTGTTTGGCATCAGCACCACTTAGAAGCATGTGGTAAACAATGTGATTAGTGGGCAGAACCATTTCTAATTTCCAGTACATGAGCTTGTCCATGGATGAAGTTCCTTCTTCTTCAACTCTTGGTATAAGACATATTTCTTTATTATATGGCCACCATCCATGGATTTGGCCTCTTCACATCTGATTTTGTCCACCTGGACCATAACAAAATGAAAATACAAGTAGAGGCAGAGTGTCAAAGAAAAGTGTGGTACAGTGAAGAAGTGTCAAAATCCAGTGTTAGACTAGCAACCATCCAGCAGCACTTCCAGAACTTCCTTCCACTCCCTTCCTTCTCAGGTCTTCCACAGCAGATTTTAGGGGTACCAGGGGAGTCAGGAGAATCACCTTTTCCTGATTCTGCTGATGGACATTCTTCCATTAATTGAACAGCTGTGTTGGGTCCATGCCAGAGTGCTTGCTTTACATGTGACCAAACTACATGCATGTACATCTTAATGCTTTCTCAGAAGGTACTGAGCCTTTGCTAGCATTCCAACCAGCTCAAGCTTTTTATAGCCATTTGTTTGAAAGACATTTGCAAAGCATCCCTCTCCACTGCCTCAAGTTCCTGAAACTTGTGGCAGACAGGTCAGGGCAAAGAAAGGCAGTGGAGATATTGGACACAGAGGTTGAACTTCTGTCTCTTTTCCCTCCAGGTCCTGGGACTTGAACAATTAGTCCCAGAGACTCCAGTGGAAAACTCAGCTTGTTGATTCCTTCTTCCAGGTAGTACATCCTCTGAGCACGTTTCGGATCTTTTTGACCATGTTTGCAAACATCCAAGCAGGAGTATTTCCTTTTGTTTTCCTTTTCCCTCAACTGCCACATCTACAACATGCCAAAAATAATGGCCTTCCAAACCCAACTCATTTTGTAGAGCTTATGAAGTAAGGATTCTAAAATGTGAAACAATAAAATAAGATTATTTTAGTGGCGGGGGAGAGACATGAGAAATATTGCAAGAAGATGAACTTCCTTTGTGTGATGAAATCTTTTCCCATCCATCAAGGGTGGAAATTGTGTGGCCCTCCAGACCTTCTTGGATTGCAACTACTGTTAATCCTTGGCAACACAATCAATGATAAGGAATGTCGGAATCACAGTCCAACAGGCCAGTGATGATGTGGTGGCAGTGTAGAAGATATTTGCCAGAAGGACAGACAGTTGGTGAGGAAAGACATTTGGGTTCTGACATAGCATGCAAAGGGTATGCTTTTCCCTGAGTAAAATTTACCTTGCCTGTGGTTGTTTTTGGAGTGGGACCAGCCTCCTGTTACCTCTGAACCACACAGAAGCATTCTGTGTAGTGGTGGTTTATAGGTTGAGAAGAGGGAACATCTTCCCTAGCCAATGAAGGAGAAGGTACCTCACTGCTTGGCTTGTGAGCATCTCATCATGTTTTGTTCCCTTTTACCTGGCTGAAAGAAACAAACTGCATTTGATTCTACATTAGTCAATGTTGCTATTTCCTAGGGATAGCATTGGCCTGGTCACCTGTACTGCTAGACATATTCCCTGTTGGCAGACAGAATCCTACATTCAACATCCATGGCCAAAGCTCTTAGTCATTAACTCTCAAAAGCCCAAGCCAGTGTGGTCAATGGTCTGTGGGATTCATAGTCCAAAACATTTGCAGGGTTAAAACTTCCCCAACCTTATTGAAGAAGGCATGGGGAGGATATGAGCACTCTTTTGACTCTTTTTCTCCCTCCCCCATTTTCCAACATGGGCAACATAGCTTTAGTGTTGGCAGAAATCCTATGCTGCCCTACCTCCTTTTTTGGATGCTTTCTGAACAGAGATTTAGCAGGAAGGTTTGGCGCTATTACTACCCTGTCTCTGGTCTGGCTGTAAATCTGCTTTAGCACCAAACTGCCACAGGGGAAAGTCACAAGCTCTACAGCAGTGCAGCATTTTTCCAGGGCAACAGTTCCAGCAACCCACCAGCAGTACTGTGGCCACAGAACACACCCGATGTGTTCATCAAAAAGGAAGAAAGGAAAAAAAGAGGAAAAGCCCAGGGGCAGAGAGAGCAATTAGGCATGGTGTCTGTTCTAGCAGGCATTCTCTCCAAGTCTTCAGGCACACAGGCAAAGCAAGCATCGCTTACAGTCTCCTTGAAAAAAGAAACCACCCACTTCCTGTACACCACTCAGAGAAATTCGGATCCAGATTTAGATTGGACTCTAAATCCTTGCATTAAGTTTCAGGTTGTGCTGCCAAATGTTCTGTACACCTCTAGGCAAAAAAGAAAAAGAAAAAAAGAAAAAAAGGAGTGAAGAACAAAAAGCGGAAACCTTTAGAGGAACCAAAATCCTTCCCTAACCTTTCAATTAGTCTCTAATCCCTTCACTCCCATAAAATCTCTGCTTCAGGCTGCCTCTGTTTGTGGATTTTCACCAGCCAAGAAAGTCACCTCCCTTCGATCCTGTCTCTGTGGTTTTAAGGGTGAGACCTCTCTCTCTCTCTCTGTCTCAGTGCCATGCACCACACCTTTCAGTAAGGACTATGGAAGTGAAAAGTCCATTTTCCCTACCCCACTCCACCCCACCCACCTTTGGCACAAAGGAATCAAGCTTCCAATAATGTCCTCCCTTCCTCTGATGCAAACATTTTCCACTGGGCAAAGTCAGATATTTACAAAACATTATAAATAATTATTCCTCCCTTTCCCATATCCCTCCATTTTGTTTCAAGGGGCCCCATTGGTGGAGATATTTTTAAAAGCATGGCCCAAGTGATTGTGACACATTCGGTGTTCTTAGTGGGTGGGTGCAGCGTTATTTCATGTTGTTCTTGTCATGAAGCCCAACATTACAAGTGTGCACCTTATTAATGGAGTCTGATAATCATGTGCATCAGGACAGACTGTTCCCAGAAATAGCACAGATTTCTGTACAGGGTGTCTGTGTGTGTGCGTGTGTGTGTGTGTGCGAGAGAGAGAGAGAGAGAGAGAGAGAGGATATGAGTGTGAAAGTTGTCCACGTAATGACTGAATTTGGTAGCGTAGGAGTATATGAGGGAACTCACAGGTTTTATTTAGAGTCGTAATGATTTCCATTCAGAGATTCTTATTTTTAAAACTGTTTTCCTTGAACCAGCTAGCTTTGTTTGTATTATTGGGTATTTAGCTGGGGGTGGGAACAAAAAAACAGTAAAACATGCCGTCGTTTCTTCCCCAAGATGAAAGTACAGAGGGACTTACTTTGAGAGAAATATGTATAAGATGTCACTTTGTCCACACAGGAGGCACAATGTGCCTCAGTATTTGACTTAGGAAACATTACTGTCACGTTTCTTCTGTTGAGTACCCTAAGATCCAAATTTGACAATTCAGCCACCCCCCTTTGGCCAAACCCTTCCTAGGTTTCATATCATTCTTGCCCCTAGGGATGACCATTAGAGTGGTATAAATGTTGTAGATGTCATTTAGATTATTCTATGCACTAGATGTCTAAATGTTTGTACTCAGTAGCTCAACATTTCAACTAGGTAATGAGGGGACAAGAAAACTGTATGAAGTAGCTGCTGCTGCTGTTGTTGTTGTTGTTGTTACTGTGTGCCTTCAAGTCATTTCCAACTTATAGAGACCCTAAGGTGACTCTATCATGTTTTTTTAGGAAGGGGGCACTGAGAGTGTACGATGCACCCAAGGTCATTGAGTGGGTTTCCATGACTGAGAGGGGAATCGAACCCTTATCTCTGGAGTTGTAGTCCAACTCTCAATCCACTATACCATGCTGGCTTTCAGTGGTTGCTGTGCACAAATGTAAATATTTGACAAATATAAATATTTGACTACCTGCCCATCCTATATCCATCCATCTGAGTGTGCACAGTTGCCACATGGAAACGATGTAAGGAATCATCCACATGCTAACCATCAACTCTTAGTGGAGAGGTGGGAAATGTGGGATCTCCAAATGTTTTGGTCTACAGTTCCCACAGTCTCTTACCATTGGTTGTGCAGGGCAGGACCTCTGGTATTGAAGTTGATAAGATCTGGAGGACAAGGCTTCCCTGCCTCTGCCTTATTGGTAAGCTGTTATGAATATGTCTCACACATCAGATTATTTCTTGTTCACCTTCAGGCAAAATAGGGTGGAATGTGTGAGAAGAAGTTGCCTCTCCTTGATCCTGAGAAGCCAGTACAGTGGGCCCTCCACTTTTGCAGGTTAGGCAATGGTGGATCTGATTATTCACAGGTTATTTTATCTTATTTATTTATTTTTAAAAAATTCTTATTCTACTTGTTCTTGTCACAGAAGAAATATGTTTTCTCTATAGGAATGCATAGGTCCTCCAGTGTGATTTTATGGTCTATTTTACTCAGAGAAGCATTCCCAGATTAAATAAAAAAACAGCATTCATGATTTATATTTTTGTGTTTTTTTTCTATTTTTGAAGGGGTCTTTTGTCCCTGACCCCCGTGAAAGTGGAGAGCTCACTGAACCTGTTGTTCACTCATTTACACAGAGGAGTGCATGTACAAAGAAGAAAACATGATAAAGAATGATAGGTATCTTGAAAGAGATATAGGAAATGGATCCAAACATGGAAGTCATCTACATATTCATCTTCATCAACTTGTGGAACTCCTAAGGACCTGAGTCTCAATGTGGGCTAGTTATCTTCTCTATTCTTTTCTGGCCTCAGGATATTCTCTTTGGCTTACATCAACATGAAATATTTGAAATAGTTTTCTGAGGAAGCCCTGGAAAATATCTGAAAATCTGAATACAGTTTCAAGAAAGCTTTGGTAGAGAACACCAGGTACAGAGTTTCCTTGTTTGGAAGCCACAGTAACACACCAGGAAAGAATCTTGTTTAAATGTAAAGCATAAATGTACTCAAAAGAAGCAACTTTGCCCTTTTCCCTAAGGAAACTGGGAGGGAGAGAAGAACAATCTGCACATCCACACAGTGCAGCAGTAGCATCAAAGGTGATGATGGTGTCAGTGACCGAGTCTAGCCCCCTTTCTAGTTTAACTGGCTTAAGTCCTTGAACATGAACTTTTGGTTTTATAGTTCTATAAAAGGCAGCTTACCACACAGTCCTGTTTTAGCAAACTCAACTGGGTGGGACTGGCTCAGTCTCCTGAAGCTGGTACCTCATCTCTGGTGCCGACTTTCAACCCCATGATGTCAAAGAGAAACCGGTTGGGATTCCCAGACTGCCAGAGGGAGGGGCAACACCCTTTGGCCAAGCCACTAGGGTTGGGTTTGCCAGAAACCCTAAAAGCTTTCTTGGCTTCCCCTATTTGGAGACTCTGTGCAATGCTTGGAAAGGACTCTCTGTCAACTTACTTGCCCGCCTTTACAAGAACAAGGCCCCTCCCTATTATTCCTTGGCCTACTTCAGCTTTTAGTTTCACTTTGGTCTTATTAACGAATGGGAGAACATTAGTGTTTGGCACAGAATAGGTGCAGATGGCTACAAGAGTACTTTAGAGCCCCAGGTATTTGTTCAGCCTACACCTCCTTCACCATATGGATTTTGTTTTATGGCAACAAACAACCCCTTGCCCTTGGCAACTGTGCCAGATTCTTAGCTGGTGTGTTTAAATGTTACTTTATGATCCAGCTCAAGTTGTCCCCTAGGTATTTTGATTGCCAGGGTGAAGGAGGCAAGAGGCGCCTGCTCCACAAAGGTTTTCCAGGGACCAACCTGAATTTGATGACTCTTCCTAATTTGGCACTATTAAAATGGCTTTTGGCTGCACTGGTATAAATTAGTCCTTCTCAAATGCCCATTCCCAGGGCATTCACCTCTGTCTTGGCACGCTGTTAAGGTCAGTCCTGTTATCCTTCAGAATTTTCTTGTTCTGATGCCACCTTAATGAGGGCAAGATACTGTATTCTGTGGAATATTTACAAAGAGACTCTGTACCTTCATATTGAATTTGATTTCTAAGCCCAAGGGCTGCTTCACCTGGACATTTTGGATGTGGTCATGTCTCCATGTAACTTTGACCTCAGGGTCTCTTGTGAATTTTTACAACACACCATGAGATCAAGAGTCATTATTTCTGGATTGGTCTTATGTTCAAACACTAATTGAGACATAGTGTCTTACAATCTTGCCAGTACACCTATAAAACTATTTTCCTATGCTAAATTTGCAGAGAGGAATGAATTTCTGATACAAAATGCAGTGCAGACATACCTGGTTCATTAATCTTGGATGTGAAGCTCTCTACTGATAGTTAGACTGCACATTATAATGGAACAATCTAGTCATGTTTAAATACTTTCAAGTCCTGTTGACAAACTTAAGCACAGTTGGAATTTATGGAACACTCAGCATTATCCTGTTTTGATTGTTTACTCTGAAGTAAGAACTACTGATTTCAGTGGTGCTTTCACCTGGACAAGGGTGCAGAACATCACAGTTTCCACAGAGAATAGCAGTCAAATTGATCTGAGCAGAAAAAAAGTAAAATCTCAGTTATATTACAGTTAGATATTGATGCTTGAATGATACAGGAGCTATGCCTCTCCAACAACTGGAGATATAACACCTCACTTGTCTAGTACATACAAGTGGGAATTACAATTTCCCCCTTGCCTGTGAGAGTTTTTGGTTGGCCTTGATGCACATCTTCTTGCATGGATTTTTTCTTTTTTTTAAAAGCATTGGATTGGTTATTGGTATGTTTTGGGTCAATGAGCCACTCCTTCTTTGTGTTTGCTTAACTTTAGGGAAAATACACTACCATTTTGCTAAAGTGTTTTGCATGGAATTTTTTTGCTTTGTGTAGGAACTGGGCTCCTTATTGTTGCAGAAATCTAGTAAAAGTGAGTTCCCTCTACTTGGAGAAAGAGGTGCAAATTGTCAGTTACTCTAACTGCTCAGCACCAGGAAAGAAGGGGATGCAAGACTCAGCTCACAAAAAGAAGAGAAAACAAGCAGAGTTAGGATATCAATGTCAAATTTATACACAAATGTATGAAAAATACTGAAAATATAATTAAGGTATTAAAGAACCAATCTTTGTATTTAAATACACACACACAAATGTATAACAAATATTAAAAAAATAAAATCAAACCATTAAAAAATAAATTTTTCAGATTTGAAAAATATGTAGTTCAGGGTTATAAACAACAAGACAAGTGAATATCCATAATGCATGAATCAAGACGAAGGTAGACAGCCAAACGATTTTGAGAGATCTTTATTTAAGTAGAAGCCAAACACATTTCAAATAACGGTCTTCCTCAGTCATCAATAAAGTTCTTATATTTTTCAGTTCCTTTATCCAGACAATATAAATTCTTATAGAATAAAAATGCCTCTTCTCTTTTGCTGCTCAAGTGCCTGGGGGGTAGGGGATTGGAGAACTACTTATGTCCTTGCAACCAGATGCAAAATGATTACATCATCCACTGAGATCTCCAGAGGAGCTTGGCAGAGCTTAGCATATGATGCAATCATTTTGTGTCTGGCTACAGGGTCATAACCAGATGCTTCTTTGAAGCTCCCCCCCAACTCTCCATCAGACATGAAATAGATGTGCGGATGAGCTGTAGCAACCCTATGGTATGTCCAAGGATCAGTGCATGGCCAGCTATAGGGTAGTTCCATGTGCAGAAACACTACAGTACCCTGATCCATACAGGACTGCAGCCAGAATTAGACTTAAAAAGGTAGATGTTATATGACATTGCCACCTGAAGAATTGTTAACAATTGTCCCAAGTTTCAACCATTTGCCAGGTACAGCTGGATTGCTTTATGAAACAATAAAGATCTCTCTCATAAAATGTCTCCATTTGTACTGATCTGGATGTTCTGGGTGGTGTGTGTGTGGAAGGTAAATATGACTTCACATTTCTGTTGGTTCATAGTGTGGAAAAAGTAGTTCCCACTGATAGAAACAAGGATGGGGTAAAATAGATACGTACACCAGACTGTAGCTGTTTTTTTTTCCCCCCGTTTCATGTACTGAAGTCCAGAACTGCAATGAAACAAAAATGTTGTATCTCAGAGGAAGCCCTGTATCATTTGCTTCAGATTGTTTCTGAGAGTGATCACTGCTCATCTGAAGATGAAGACACTACACTATCTGCAGAACACTGGTCAAAACCTGAAGATAACATTCCTTCAGAGAACATGTGAAATACAAGCACAGTTGAGCAACATCTTGTGATAAAGCCTCCAGCAAACATACATGGGAAAAAATTGCCCAGTAGTGGTGGTAATCCAGATGGCAGACGACCTAGAGGTTGGAGGGCTGTAAGTATACACTCAACTGATCCTGCCCAGAAAGGACCAAGTAGATATATTGGTGTTAGGAGAGGCAGAGATGGGATGATCTGGTGGAGACATCCACAGAAAATTAATCATATAGCCCCCCTGGGACTTTGTGCTCAGGCAGAGCACCTCGGCCTTCACACAATGGATATAATAAAGTGCTAACGCACACTCAGGCTAACCTCTACTCTGCTCACATACAGCCAATCAACCTTAGACTAACACCCACAAGCTTACCACAATACAACAGACACCAATGAGCAACCAAGCCCTTACCTAGCTCCACACAAGCAAGCAAGCAAGCAAGCAGACTAATAAACTAGCAAGGAAACAAACTCCCTACCAAGCAAGCAAGCAGACTACTAACCAACAAGAAGACAAGCACACAAGAAAGCAAGGAAACAAACTCAACAGCAACCCAGCAAATGAGCAAGCAAGCAAGGAAACAGACTTACAAGCAACCCAGCAAACCTTCAAGCAACAAAGCAACCACAAAAGCAAACAAGCAAGCAAGCAAGCAAGCAAGCAAACAAACAGAGTGCCTCACCCCCAAGAGATCACACAGCCCTTAGCCAAGAAACTCTCTCAAGGCGCGCTAGGGCTGGAGGGGTTTATCTCAATAAGTTGAAGGCATACTGTTCCTTGAGAAGATATGTAATGGACAACATGCTGTCAAGAAACTGTGGCATCTACTTTCAGGGTGCTGCCACTTCAGAGCAACAATGAACCTGAAGAGATTTTGTGAATTCACAAGACCCTTGATTTCTTAGAACAAGAAAATAAGAATGAAATATAGAGTCATTGATAAACTAGATGACTTTTGGAACCCATAGGCTCTGGCCTAAATCCTATTATTAGTCTCAACTAGAGTATAGCTGTTGGAACTGATTCAACAGGTCTTCCCTGGGACTAAACAAGAAGATTTCAACCTTGTTTGCTGAGCAGCTTTGAAACTGTGACACAGCAGGAATGGATCTAACTGTGGATAAACAGCTGGCTGGATTCTGAGGTAAATGTCAATTCTACCATGGGAAGATCAGCTTGGTTGCTTGGTTGACAACACTGGTTTAATCATATTTCAACACTAGGCGAAATGTGGTTGGAGAGAATTTCATACCAGCATAGAAATGGCAGAAATTCCACCAATCAAAGATATTATATAGATTAGCACCAATCAATAGTATAAACCATAAATTGATCCCTCCACACACTGGACTAGAGTAGTGAAAAAAGAAAGCAAGCAGATAGTGTACTACATGTGGAAAATTGGCTTACAAGGATCAATGCAGTATTGAAATGTCATGTTCTTGTCTATTGGGTGGCTGGTACAAAGCACTAAGCACAATCTCTGCAGCAAATATTATTTTATTTGTGTAAAAAATCATCATATGATACTCTAAATTTTAAGTTTTCCTGGAAATAAACAATGGTCTAAATTCTATTGTTTGTTTTAACTAGAGTAGACTAATTGGATTTACCTGTGTGTTGACTCACCACTCAACAATTGAATAGACCTACTCTAGTTGAGAAAAACTAACAGGATGCTAGCCAATAAGTGTTTTGTTTCAGGATTTTATGTTTGATTCCTATGCAGTGGGCGGGGGAGGGGAGGGGTTTCAAAGCCAGGTTTTTGTTTTTGAATTGGAAATAATCCAGCCAAAACTAATAGATCTGGTAATCCTGATGAAGTGCTCAGGCATCAGTGTCAGGGAAGGTACACTGGGAGTTAACCAGCTTGTGGTTGACTGCAGTCTACATGGGGAAGTAAAAGGAAGAAGGAGGCCTGTTTTAAGCAGTAGCCACTCTGCTTGCTTGGGGAAGAATTCAAGAGAATGCTAATGCAAGTTTATCTACATCAGCCAATAATACTTCTCAGGAAAGCCTAGATATTCAACTACTGAAATAACAAGCGTTAAAGTGTGCCATAGGAAGCAATCAGAAAGAGAGAGAGAGAACAGTTTGACAGGCCTTTTGTGCATTCAAGATTTTCCTTTTTCCCAAATATAATGAGAAACTCATGGCATGCTCCAAGTATTAATAAGGTTAAAGATGGACTTCATACAGAATACATTTGTAAGGCCCACTGAAGAAGAACCTGATCTAAAATGATTGTTTACTGCATTGGTGTTCTTCAGCACCTTCAAAAGTCTTTTCCATTCCCAAACCCCCACCAAGACCAATGGACTCTGGCTCTTATTTTAATGGACTCCCCACTGAGGCAGACACTAGTTAAAAGATTACTACCCAGCTGTGAAAGGCATAGACGGGGTAACAACTAAATGGTGGAGTGACCTCATATCTCATATTTATTGGCTAAATGTGGCTTGAACTAGTCACCACTAGTAAAATAAACCACAGCCTCTAATATACCAGAATACTTTATGGCAGGCATACGTCAAATGCCTTTACTTCTCCCTCCCTGCCTGCTCCCTCTCTACACGCTCTTTTTAAAAGAAACTATAATGCAAAATTATGAAGTTTTGTGTCTACTGTCCACATTATGGCTTATAAGCTCTTCAGAAGCCATTTAGGAGCACGCTTGTCCTCCAAAAATGCCTCAGAAAATTAGTTGGATTTAAGAAACAACAACAACTGTATAGTTACGTGAAACATATCAGAATCTTGTTCATCTTACCATTCCAAGGCAATTAGAACAAACAAATAAAGCTTCATTGTGGACAGCAGAAAGAAAGCTTCTGACCGCAGTATCTTGACGGGGGAAAAATCGTGTCTCATCTGCCACGGTTGTTACTTTGATCACATCTTCTACATACAGATGGTTGTGGGAGGTCAGAATGAGGTGCTATGACTTGACGGTGTGTGGCCAAACAGTGGGGGTTCTGAAGCTTAACACTGATGGAAGACTGAAATTATGTCATTCGTTAGCCAGAACCAGATTAAAATAAGCTAAAGATATTATACAGCAGGAACTCCAGTACTTCTGTCTGGTGTAATTGTATTAGGGCAGCGGTCTCAAGCAGCCAGACTTGTAAGCAAGTCTGACTGAAACCAGTGGGAAAAAGAGCTTGGAAAAAGTTACTTGTTTGGACTATAACTCCCAGAATCCCTATGAGAGGCCATGCTGGCAGGTGCAGTACAAACAGCAATGTTTCCAATCTCCATGAGATTTTTTTTTTTAAAAAATCCTTAAGATTATGGTGGTAGTTCTTTGAGTGAAAAGAAATCTGAGGCAACGAGTTTCATATATTTTCAGATTTTTCTAAGAAAGTGCAACATCTGCTATGTAGCGTAAAAACTGGGGTCTTGAGAATGTTTCTCTTTAATCCATAGCTTTGAAGATCTCCCCCGCTTCCCAAATTCCTTGAGGCCCATTCAGATCTCTTATGTACTTATTTGAATCAATCTCCTTCACAAAATAAAGAAACAGATAATACAAAATGGGAGGAGGACGTTAACTGAGGCATAACAGACAACATGAAATAGAAATAAATGTTCAAACTTCTGAAGTGACTAGTTGTGTGTTTTTTGTTTTTAAATGGAGTATGTAGTGTTCCTGGATGGAAGTTTTGGTTTTGTACATCTAAGTACAAGGTGCATATGGTTGGTTTGACAGTTCTATTGATGCCTTTTGAGAGCCAGTATAATTGAGTAGATAGAACAAATATGGGAAAATATATTTGGGATAGGTGGGAAATATATCACTAATGGGATATGTCAGCAGGGATTCCCTGTCTTTGTTTCTGGCCTCTCAACTTATTTCTTGCATCAAACATGTGTGAGCTGGGAGAGGGGCCTCAGTTGTGTTTTGGGTGGGATGGATGGTGAACCTCAATAGTTTAGGTGAAGCCTGGGCATGAAGGAAATATTCCCCTTTTGTGGGAAAGAAGACTGAATTTAAGATTCTGATCTCCATTCAGCCATGAGCTTACTGTGGCCTAAATGCCTGTCCCAATTAAAGTATACCCATTGACTCAGCTGGGAAATTGGTAAATCAACATTTTTGTAAGTTTAATTGATTCAGTTGGTTTATTCCAATTGGGACTAGCAACTAGATTTAGGGTTGGATGGGCATAGATCACTTGCTATCTGAATGTTACAGAGACAGGATCTTCTCTGGGGCACTACTGCAACAGCAAAACTTTGTCCCTGTTATCTTGTCTTGTGTGTGTATATATGTGATTTCAAGTTGCCTGTTGACTTATGTGGCTCCATGAATTTCCTGAGGTTTTCTTAAACAAGGAATAGTCAGAGGAAGTTTTGCCAGTTCCTTCCTCTGAAACATAGCCTACAGCACCTGGTAGTCATTGGCACTCTCCCATCCAAGTATTAACCAGGGCTGACCCTGCTTAGCTTCTTTACTCTACAGTCATTTAGGTGATCTTTGATGATTTCTTCTTCCGTGCTGCCATAATTAGCACTAGTGTGTTACACAGCAGCTTCTCTGTTATATATGCCTCCTGAAATAGGTATTCTGGCTTCATGTTTTTCCTTGCCCTGATAAAGGACAAACAATTATCTAGGGCTTAATCTCCCTTACACTATTGTTGCCAGTTCTTAGCAGGAAGTTGGGATAAATTAAAATGTGATTTAACAGAATTCACATGTAAAGTTTAAATCAAACACAGCCCAGAAGATTAGAGGCTATTCCTTTGTCATACAATCGAGGCATAGTGACATATTTCTAATAATTTCTAGCTATAAGGATTCCATTCTGATGAGCAAAATTAATGTGAATGCCATAACCATTCAAAATTCTGATTATTATTTCTAATACCAAGTCAAATTTTCCTGCTTTTATGCAAATATAGCCAAAATCACACCAGCTACACACAAGAAGGAAGCAACTGCAGAGCTAGTATAATCTCAAGGACAGGAAAAGGATATTAAGAAGAAACCCATTTTTTTGGGGGGGAGGGAGAATCTTAAAGCAAACCCCACAAAAATAGCCAAATGACACAGAATGTTCATCTCTGAGAAAATGACATTTAGGTGGCTTAGGAATGAAACGAAATGGCTGGAAAAGGTAGAAGGAGGTTAAGACATGTTGAGATAAAAATGTGTAGACGGAACCATCACGTTGCTTAAATATCTTATTTCATACCTACACAATATTATGAAATATCCCTGCCAATGGAAATCAGAGTTATTGCAGATATTAGTGGGGAAATAATGGATTGCAATGTTGCTGGAAGCAAAAAGAGAAAAGAAAATAGGTATTAAAAACATTCTATACTGCAGGACCCTATTTGCTGTGACAGACCCTGTTTTGGGGATTCAAATACCACCCTTACTCTTTAGCAGGACAGAGATATGGATGGAGGGAATGTGACACAGAGCATACTAACATGTCAGGTCTTCAAACATGACTCTGCTTACCACTTTTCTGACTGAATACTGAAGGCAACTTACAAAGGTGAACAGCTGGCCTGGAATCAAGCCATATTGCTAGGTTCTTTCTGCATTCCAGTGCTTTAATTATGGATGAAAAGCCAGAAGGGCCCTTAAATGAAATCTACCATCTTACCCTGACTGCCCCTCATTTTACCCAATTAAAATGCTCTTTTCATTCTTATGAAAAAGAGCAACCAAGAAACCCATTTAATGGGGTAGGGGTACTTCTTCTGCAGTACAAGCATGGCTGACTAGTTAGAAATGGAAGCATCAGGAAGTTTCAAGCAACCTTTCTTCATAAGGACATGAGATGAACGAAGGGTCATCCTTCCAGAGGCACAATCTTTCACATTTGGTTCATCTTTGGAAGGAAGGAAGGAAGGAAGGAAGGAAGGAAGGAAGGAAGGAAGGAAGGAAGGAAGCTTCTATAATATCATTAATGATGTACTTGAATTGATTTTTTAAAAGTACATATAAAAAGCAGTGACTACATCAAGAGACAGTTATCCTTGGCTGCTAACTAAACGGGCAGCTTTTGATCAGTTTTCATTTCTCCAGTAATTGCCAGATCCATGTTATGAGGTTGTGGCATCTCACAGCAAGGGGGATTTTGCTGTTTTGCTGTTTCCCATCCTTACAGCAGCAGCAGCAACCCAACTCAATGGTAGCTAGTGCTCTCAGTGCCAGTGGGTTGGTGAATACTCTCTGGACTTAATCCGAATGGCAATGACACCTTTCAAAGTTCTAAAACTAGGACTCAGCAGCACCTTGGATAGCTCCATTAAAATTGAGTAGTCCCACTGGCATGGAAAGTACCAGCTGCCATGGATTCCCTTCACTCTGCTTTTAGCAGATGGCTACTGTTGAACTCTAGATTTTGTGTATGATCCAATGTTACCTGAAAGTGGAGAAAGGTCATAGCTCCTTAGGAAAGCGCGAGCTTTATATGCAAAAGGTCACAGGTTCAAAACCTTGACATCTCCAGACTTTTGCCTGACACCCTGGAGAACTGTTGCTAGTCGCTGTAAACAAGATGGACCACTGTAAAAGGCAGTTTCCTATGTCCATATACTAGACCCCACATATTGTGCTATGCACACATGCTGAACTCTCACACCCCTTCTTGGTCCAGCTAATGATACCTGATGTGAAGGATGGATTGAATATCAGGATGCATTTTTTTAAAAAAAATACTTTATTACATAGATTATGTCAACACATTTTGGCCAAGAAATATTTTTATCATCTACTTCAGAGGATAGCAGTTTGAAAATCAACCTGCAGGGATTTTAAAAAAAAGTATGTGTTTGAAGCCTCCAGACTGGCAACTACAGACTGGCAGAGGAATTTAAGATATGTCACTGAAGCTGTCAAAGCATTGCATCTTCCCATATGAGCCAACAGAGTACTCAGCCAAGGGCCTTCTCTCAGTTTCAAAACTTTCACAGGCATGGTTGGTGAAGACAGTGGAGACAACATTCTCTGTGGCTGCTCCCAGACTGTGGAACTCCCTTCTGGGGGAGGTCTGGTTATCTCCCCACCTTCTCTTTTCACCAGAAGATTAAGGTCTTTTTATTCAGGCAGACCTTTGACTGATCACATGGCAGAATAGTATTCAAATGGTGTGTTCTGTTTTTATTTTGTATTTTATGCTCTAAATGTATTTTAAAACTGTTAACTATGTGTTTCTAAAAGAACTGATGGTTTTTTTCAAAGCTTTTGTAATAGCATACTTTTTAAGCTAAAGCTTCATTATAAATTATGTAAACCATTCTGAGTCCCTTTGGAGTAGAAATATAGATTGAATAAGTCAGTCAGTAAGTCAGCGAGTCAGTCAGTCTAAGGGAATCAGATCAATGGAAATTAGTGACCCACCTCTTCAATTACAAATAGAAATGGTTCTGTATTACTTACAGAGTATTTCAAACAATAGCCACTGTCTTGGGGTTCAAAGGCTGCACCCTTATCTGACCACTATGGCTTTTATGCACTGTAATTGTTTTGTAATAGCCCTGATTGTCCAGTGCTTTTAAAGGCCCTCACACCTGCTTTAGAACTTGAAATTCCATCTTCAGAGTAGAGAATAAGAAAAAATACTTGAAAATATTTGAAAATGGTCAAAAATATGTTTCTTAGTTTTGGGTAACCTGATGAGAATAACCCTGGATTGACAAGAATCTTTGCAGCTTGGGATCTATTCTGTGCTAAATTTGCATATGGTATTTTTGAAAGCAGAAAACAGCATTTTCTGCACAGGAAATAACATATTTTTTTTGCACAGAAATATCATTTTCTGTACAGAAATGCCATGTGTGAAAATAGTTTTTGAAAACTGTAGTTTTCTTATAGCAGAAAGACAATTGTTCAAATTACTCATTGCTTCCTTTGGGGCGGGGGGAGGGAATAGGGAAGAACTGCAGCCTCACTTCAGATATCGTCAATGCCCAGGGCTCACATCACCTGTTAATTGCACATAGGGAGACCTGATGTTTTAATGACTTTTACTTTCAACTCCATCTAAAGCCCAGACCTGTGCTTTGTTGAGAAGGAACAATGCAAATCTCTATTTGTATGGCTGAAAATAATCTTTCCAGGATTTTTTTTCTGAGTCTTTCTAATCAATGTGATTAATATGTTTACAAATGTATATCCTGTTCTTTCCTCTCCAAGGGATATTCAAAGGACTCTCCAGTTTTCACTCTGGGAACCCTACTCTGGATTCCAGAGGATGACTTCCAGCAGACTGGAAGAGAGCAAATGTTATCCCCATCTTCAAGAAGGGAAAAAAGAGGACGCAAACAATTATCGCCCAGTCAGCCTGACATCAGTGCCTGGAAAGATCCTGGAGCAGATCATTAAGCACTCAGTTTCTAATCACTTAGAAAGCAATGCAGTATCAAGAAAAGTCAACATGGATTTCTCAAAAATAAGTCATGCCAGACTAATCTTATCTCTTTTTATGATACAGTTACTAGCTTGATAGATGAAGGGGATGCTGTGGATGTAGCATACCTTGATTTCAGTAAGGCCTTCGACAAAGTTCCCCATGACATTCTTGCAATGAAGCTGGTAAAATGTGGGCTGGACAGGGCTACTGTTAGTTGGATTTGTAATTGGTTGACCGACTGAACCCAAAGGGTGATCACGAATGGCTGCTTTTTATTCTGGAGAGAAGTGACTAGTGGGGTGCCACAGGATTCTGTCCTGGGCCCAGTGCTGTTCAATATTTTTATCAATAACTTGGATGAAGGAATAGAGGCCATGCTCATCAAATTTGCAGATGATACCAAATTGGGAGGGGTTGCTAATACGCCAGAGGACAGGATCAAAATTCAAAATGACCTGGATAGATTGGAGAGCTGGGCCAAGGCGAACAAAATGAAATTCAACAGAGAGAAATGTAAGGTCCTACACTTAGGTAAAAAAAATCGAATACAGAAATATAGGATGGTGGACACGTGGCTGGATAGCAGTACGTGTGAAAGGGATCTAGGAGTCTTCATAGACCACAAGCTGAACATGAGTCAGCAGTGTGATGCGGCAGCCAAGAAAGCCAATGCAATTCTCGGCTGCATCAATAGGAGTATGGTGTCTAGATCGAGGGAGGTACTGGTACCACTCTACTCTGCTTTGGTTAGACCCCCATCTTGAATACAGTGTCCAGTTCTGGGCACCCCAATTCAAGAGGGATATTGACAAGCTGGAGCAAGTCCAGAGGAGGGCGACCATAATGGTGAGAGGCCTGGAAACCATGCCCTATGGGGATAGACTTAGAGAGCTGGGGATGTTTAGTTTGCAGAAGAGAAGGTGAAGAGGGGACATGATAGCCATGTTTAAATATTTGAAGGGATGCCATGTAGAGGAAGGAGAGGGCTTGTTTTCTGCTGCTCCAGAGACCAGGACAAGGAGCAATGGATACAAGTTGCAGGAAAGGAGATTCCACCTGAACCTCAGGAAGAATTTCCTGACAGTCAGGGCTGTCCGGCAGTGGAATATACTGCCTCAGAGTGTAGTGGAGTCTCCTTCCTTGGAGGTTTTTAAGCAGAGGCTTGATGGCCATCTGTCGGGATTGCTTTGAGGGTGTTTCTGCATGGCAGGGGGTTGGACTGGATGGCCCCTGTGGTCTCTTCCAACTCTACATTTCTATGATTCTATGATTCTATGACTTCTCTTTTTCTGTACTCTCACTTCCACTAAAGTAGCAGTGGGCAACAGTGGATCTCCAAATGTTTCTGGCTTACAGTTCCTATCATCCAAAAGCTGATTGCCTCCCACTGTGGCAAAGCCTTTCCATGGATGAGAGAGTTGTAATCTTTTAACCTTCCATTTGGATTTAATCCTGACACTAACAATCACTGTTTGTGTTTCGGACTCAGAAAGGTTTCTGTCTCTAAATCTGGCTCTAATTCTCACCAGCACCAGGTGGTTTTCATGTGAGTCAAGTGGCAAATCTGGTCTGAGTTCTCATCCAAACTTTAAAGACATTTCCATGGTGCTAAATCCTATCCCCCAAACAGATCCAGTGGCTCGCATAGTCCTTTTAAAGTCTCAGCTAAAACCTGGAGTAAAATCACTGCTCCACTAACATGGAAGCCACCAGCCACCACTGCCACCAGCACAAAACTCTCAGGATCCCAGCAGAAAAAGGTACATCTCACACATTTGAGCTAACAAGTATTTTGTACTTTAAAAAGTCTAATGCTCTCGACCTGGAAAAATATCTATGCCACCACATACACAGGCAAGTTTCTGAGAAGGCATGCTAACAGGTTAAAAGTTTGCTTTTTGGTGAATAGCACCAGTGGCCAGAGTCCATGTCACTTTCAAAATATTGTTTGGATTTCAACTCTCATCAGCACCAGGAATAGTCAAATCTCCAGGATTATAGGAGTTGTAGTCCAACAGAATGTTTAGGGGCACAATTTAGACACTTTTATTTTACACACTGGGCACAATATGATAGCCTTTCATTGTCCTAGGACTGAACAAAATTACATCATTTTGAATCTAATTATAACACTAGCTAATCTGAAGTGAATTTCTCCCCCAGCCTTCTTCACCAGGAGATGGTGGAAGACCTGCACTACATTAACAGTAGTCTTGGCTCAAAAAGGAGTCTGCAGCATTGCAGGTGCTGCTATAACATACTGCCCAAGATAATTTTTGGGCCAAAAGTGATGATGTATGTTTCCCTTTGGAGGTTTACATGCACACTGGGGTGAGGGGGTGGTAGCAAAGTGAGGTGAAGGGAGAGGAATAACAAGCATGAGAAAAAGAAATGTTTGGCACCACAAGTGGATACAGATGTTACAAATGCAAGTCCACAGCAACAGCAGCAATAAACCTGAGGTACTGTGCAAGTTTAGGCAATCTAACAATGAAATGTGCCTTGTTTCTAATACATTAATGACCCAGAAATGCTTCTGCTCACCCTTTCTCCTTCTCCTTTGCCCCTTTCCTTTCCTTTCCTTTCCTTTCCTTTCTTATAAAAGATTAAGCTTCAACTGTTGAAGATTCGCTGTGAAGATAATGCTCTATGGAGCATCTAACCATCTCCCACATTTTACGTGTGTCACAGGCCATTTCCACGTTAGACTGTTATAGTGCTATTATTCCACTTTCAACATCCTCTGGAATCCTGGGGTTTTCAGTTTAGGGAGTGGCATTTAAAATTCTCAGCCAGAGAGCTCTTTGGCCTCAGTAAACTACAAACCCCAGAATTCCACAGGATTTTGAAAATGTAATAAAAGCACTATAACAGTTGTAGTGCGGAAATGGCCACAGTGCTAGAGGTGTGAAAAGCAAGGAAGTAGCAGGAAGGGGAGATGTAATATGTGATTTCCTCATTGCTCATTGTTACGAACATACACTTTAAAAAAAATAGAAAAAAAATATAATGGCCCAAAATCAAGAACATATGAGAAGTTACAAGTTATGAGAAAATACTCTTTGTTCCACTGTGATAATGGGGCTTCCCATTATCTAGACTTAGCTAAAAGGGGGACACTTCCCTCTTCAGGTAAACCAAGGGTTAATAAGGTGTTGGGATTAGATTACATTTTAGTATGTGGTCAGCATCATAGGTCATGTGGGTCAGCATCATAGGTCACAGGGTGAGACTTGACCAATCAAAAAGGAAAGAGGTGAGCATCTTCAGGATGCTTCCAGATGCTTCCAAGGAGAAGTTATAAAACTTCTTGCAAGGCCATGTGGCCGAGAGAGATAACAAAGGGATAACAAAGAGACAACAACCTAGGAACCTCCTGGAGGGGGGTTCTGTGCCAGTAGCAGGCTGCAGGCCTAGCCTCGCCTCCTGGCGTCTTCCTACTAGAACATCTAAGCCTAGGAACAACTGTGAGTAATTAGAAATAGTTATCTAGTCGCGTTAGGGACTTTTCTGTTATTTTGGAGCTGGCTGATCTAAAGAATGTGTCTGTGCTTTCATATCTGTTCTTTTTGTAACTACTTGTAACTAAGCGTGCCTGGGAGGGGGGAGCCTTCCATGTGTGTTATTTGCCTTGTTCCTTTGCATACCTTTAATAAACACTTTCTGTAAAAACCCTGTTTCTCTCCTTTCCACGCCAACGCTAGATACACTGGGGGAAAAGGAAGACCCTTAAGCTTAGGGATTGATATGTCTGGACAGCATCCCACTGTGCTGTCCCAAGTGTCCAGAATTCAGTGGGTGGTGGCAGCGAAGATGAATTAACAGCTAAAATTCATAACAGGTTGGAATATACATCCCAGCAGCGCATGGGGGACTTTCCAGCTTCACATCCACCGAAAAAGTAACATCGTAACATCAAACAAACAAACAAATATAATAGGTTTTTACATTGCTGCTGTTGTTGTTGTATGCCTTCAAGTTATTTCTGACTTGTGGCGACCCTAAGGCGAACCTCTCATGGGGTTTTCTGGGGCTGAGAATGTGTGACACACCCAAGGTTACATTACTTTTGAAAAATGATGTCATTATTATGTCATTTTGTTACCCCCTAGTGTGAAGGGTTATAGGTAACATTATTATTTGTGACATGTTGCTTCCAGGTTCTGGTGTGAAAGATGACTTTGTTGTTTAGGGATGTGCTGATGCAGATGGTCAAGGAAACATCCTTTTGCATCAAGGCATACTGTGAAATATGTAAACCCTTCTGTAGCAGGGTAAGAAAAATTAACAATAAAGGAAGGTTGGTTACTGCATTCAGGGACTATAAATGTTTTAAGATTATGAGTTAAAATGGCTGTTGGCAAAAACAAAAACCCACGATAGAAACATATATGTAGTTAGGGCATCAGTGTGGGAAATGTGACCCACCAGATGTTCTGGGCTTTAACACCCAGAAGCCTCAGCCAGTGTGGCAAATGGTAAGGGATTCTAGGAGGAGTTGTCAAAAACATCTGGAGTTCCAAATGCTTTCCACTCCTGATTTAATGACTAGAACAGGAGTTACCAATGGGCAACAACATGACATGCCTCTTTCCTGCCACCACTTGTATGTATTTGAAAGAAAAACATGTCAAATAATACAAGGATATGTTGTCCTCATGTGAAATGGTTTGTGTGTATTTTTACTGAATGAGTTGGATTCAAACATAGACTACTGCAATCAGATGGGGGAAGGAAGATGCCCTTAACCCTCACCCTAGGACAGCCCCTCTATCTATCCCTGCAGCCGAGATCCTACATCATTGTAGCACAACATAAATAACTGGTAGTGGAGTTGTGTTCTGCTGGCATTGTGCAATCGCTATCCTGGCTACCGCTGTAGGACAACTGATGTGTATCACTGCTAAATGCACACATTGACACTCTGCTGCTCAAGTACAATGCACAGTGTGATGGGCATTGTTACATATTCAGTGTTGGGCTTCTGTGTGCTCCACAGTGTGGATATCTGTCTCCATTACAGAATGAGCAGGGGTCCATTGCAGATCACATGCACCCCATCTGATGCCAGCCAGTACATGTGCCACATGCAGATCTCTGCTTCCTTTCACATCAGCTGGATAGTGCAACATCCAATAAAAACACACTGCATGTGTAACATAACTCATGCCTGTTTATGTCATTAACTGGATGCTGGCCAATGAATCAAGAAATCTGGCTTAAAAGAGAGTAGGTGGTGGTGTAGAGAGAAAGGGAATATCCCTCAAAATGTCTTCATTTGCAGACATATCACCACTCAGTTTTTGAGGATCTCCTCCTTTCTTCCTGCATCACCTCATAAACTATCCGACAGGGGTCTTAGATAGTAGCATCTGGGGCCGTTTCTGCATTAGGCTGTTATAGCGCAATGATTCCACTTTCAACATCCTCTGGAATCCTGGGGTTTGGAGTTTTGGGAGGGGCCTTTAGAATTCTCAGTCAAAGAGCTCTTTGGCCTCAGCAAATGACGAACTCCAGAATCCCACGGGAGATTGAAAGTGGAAAGTCTGAGCACTGAACTATGAGTTTGGAAACCAGGATTCAAATCCCTGCTCCACCATTGAAACTCACTGGGTTACCTTGGGTGAGTCAATTCTCTCAGCCTCAGTGGAAGGCAAAGGCCCTACTATAACAGTGCAAGGCAGAAATGGCCTAAGGAAAGGAATGGAAGTTTCCCAGATGCTTTTCAAGGCTTGCATAGGCATGTAGATACACTCACTCACTCTTCAAATTTGTTCCAGAGAAATCAAAGCCATTGAACAATACGGAAGTGAATAAATAATGAAACCCCGTAATTAATATATAGGCATGGAAAAACAATTTATTTAAATGAAATGAACCAAGGATAATACACCTGTTTCTAATAGCTAGCTGGCACAAAGCTGGCATTGCATGGGGCACTTGATAGTTTCTACCATAATTTATAATACAATTTACAGGAGCCACTGTAGTGTAGTGGCTTGAGCATTGGACTACAGCGCTGGACACCAAGATTTGAATCTCCACTTTGCCGTGGAAACCCATTAGGTGAATTTGGGCAAGTCACCTTTTCTTAGCTTCAGAGGAAGGCTAAGACAAGCTTCTTCTGAACTAATCTTGCTCAGAAAACCTCATGATAGCTTTCTCTTAGAGTCACCATAGGTCAGAAATGACATGCAGACACACAACAGTGAACTAGAATTCATGGCCTTTTTCCTGCTGTTAATGAGAAGGAAGGGGAAATCCAACATTTCTCTTTTCCTCCCCTATGCTATTTTTGTGTTTTCTGTAGGAATGGGACAAATCCAGAATTTTCTGAATCTGAATCCCGTATACGAATCCCCGGAAGGTTCTGGGAATCCATGAATCTCACAAAACTTGAATCTTTTGAATTCTTTTTTTAAAAAAGGATTTAAAAAGAAAGGGAAAGAAGGATAATCTCGGGCAAGGCACATTTTCTCAGCCTTAGCAAAAGCCTATGTAAAGGCAAACTTCCCTCTGAAGAAATCTGGCCAGGACAATTGTCATAGTTTTGCCTCGGGATCTCTCCAGATTGAAAATGACATGAAGGCCCTTTGTACACAGACACAAAAATGTGGCTTAATCCCACATTTTCCTACCTGTGTAAACAGGGCCACATACTACAATAGAGAGATAATCCAGGTCAAAACTAGCTTTTCTTTGCACAGCTCCTTCTGGCATCGTGAGGTTTGTAGTTTGATGATGCACCAGCATAATTTGGCAGAGAAGGCTGTGACACCTTGTAAAACTACAAACCCCAGAATTGTGTCTGAAAGAGCTTTGCACGGGAGCTATGCAAAGGAATCTTTCAGCTGTCCTTGAAATCTCAAGACCGTACCTTCCAGTCAAGTCTCAAGTCTTGCAACAAGGAAAGCACTTAAAAACAACAATGCCAGCCTCTAGTCCAATCTCAATTCTGCACCCTGCAGTCTCAAGTCAAGTCTCAAGTCCTGCAACAAGGCACTTTAAAAAAAAAACCCAGTCTATAGTCCAGTCTCAAGTCCTGCATGGGATTTTCAAGTCAAATCTCTAATCCAGTCTCAGTAATTCCCAATCCCTACCTTCCAGCCTCAAGTCAAAAGAACAGTGATTATTACCTTGCAGAGGTAGGAAGGCTGAGTGGGCACAGGTAACATCTACGGGCACAGGCAACCACCTCCAGCGCATGCACATGGCTTTATGACATGATTTTCATTTGCCCAGGGGCCTGCCAGCCAATCAGGCCTTTGGGTAGGCCCCGGAGGCACCAATTTTTAAAAACAATTTTTTCCTTTCTGCTTCATGTGGTTTGTCATGATGCTTGTGAGAAACCATGACAGACATTTCACTTGTCATCCTATTCTAGCTATAGATGTACAACCAGGATGAGCTTGTGTGCCCTTGCCCTCCGCCCCTCTACTTCTGACAGGCTTCAGACCCACTTAGCCCAGCATTTATATATGCCATTGATTTTCAGCACAGAAAATAGTGCTGAACTTAAATATTAAATGTTCAATTTAAATATATTAGAACACAACGCCTGATGTAATTTCTGAAATTGTTAGCAAAGGCCATTATTACTCCAAGGGAAAAACTCACCTACTTGCCACATCCCCTTGTGTGTCTAATCTCCCAGGTTTTCAGGCAATCCATTTCAGGCGTCCCAGTCTCCAACAAACTATTTGGTTGGTGGATGCGAAAGATTCGGTTTGCCTGTTTTGGCACAGGGATTTGGATTCGTGAATCTCAAATCCTTGCTGAGGATTCAAGGAGTCGAGGATTTGGTTGGCCCATCCCTAGTTTTCCTGGTCTTATTAAGCCCCCTTCTCCGCAAATCTCCTCATTTCTGTTTTGTCCCATTATTATGAGTGGTGAAAATCTAATATATACTTTTAGGATAACTCCAAATAAACGTATTATGAGGAAAGCTCCCCTTGAATTCAGTGTGATGTATATGTAAATATGCTTAGGATTCCATTGTAAAGTCAATTTATTTTGAAAACTTGCATAACTCAGACAATTCCTCCCTTCCCATAATTTTTGACTTCATTTGGTTTATCACTCACAAATATTTCTTTTACTTTGTACAAGATATAGTTTCCATTTTTACTCCTTCCCTGCCTTCCACAATCCATGTTCTAGATTTTCATTCATTGCTATTCTTCCATTTTTAATTTTGCTATGGTTGTGTTCATACTTGTTTTCTTTTTTAAAAACAAAACAAAACAGCAGCATGGAGATATAATCCCTCACCTAATCTCTTATATGTGAATTATATGACCACATTGGTAGTCAGACCATGTGGCTTATCCCTTGAGACTGGCATTTTGCCAGAATTTCAGGGTTATCACAGAAAAAAAAAATAAGCAAGTTACCAGTTTCACAGAAAATTCTCCAGGTATGTACTTTTATGAGAAAAAAATTCTTTCTCCACACTGTGTCTAACTGTAGGGACTACTATTATGTCTTGCCATTTTCACCTTTTTGTCTAGGCTAACGAACCTGAAATAAGGTAACCTTTCTCTCCAGAAGAGTTTCACCAGCTCCTTAAGCATTTTGGTTACCCTTTTCTGCATCTTTCCTATCATTACAATATCCTTTTTGAGCTGTGCAGGCCAAAAGTGTCCACAGTGTTCTAAGCATTTCCCTGTATTCTTTGACCAAAACTCAAAGTTATTATAAAGGCATGATTATTATAAAGGCATTGCCAGTTAAATTATCAATTCCTTTTCTACTGATCCTCAATATGACCCCCACCACACACTTCAACTGGCTATTCTTATTCTGCTACTCACCACCACCCCAAGATCTGTGTCCTAGTCAGCTGTGGCAAGCTCGGACCTCATCACCAGGCACGTAAAACTAGGCCTTTTGTCCCCATGTCAATCATGTTGTACCATAATTACTATTTAAATGTTCACTCCCACAATCCAGAGATCTGTTTAGATTTCTATCTTCCTTTTTTGTTCCTGAAACCTTAAACAGTTTGCTACCATTGTGAAATGTGGCCACATTTTACCCTAACTCCAGGTCATTGATAAGCAGGTTTAATAATGTCAGGCTTGGTACAGATTCTTTAGAAACCCAGCTCTTCACATCCTTCCATTTTGACCACTGTCCATTTATCCTTTCTCCTTGGCTTCTGTTCTTTCACCAGTTAGCCAGCCGTAGGAAGATCTGTTATCTTTAACCATGAATGATATTTATTTGCTTAAGACTCTTTGGTGAGGAATTTTGCCAAACACCCTCAGAAGGTTCAAGTAAATTATTGGACCACCCTTTTCCACATGACTGAACAGAAAGCTAGAATGTCATTGAATTCAGAACAGGATTTACATCCCTGATCTAGCCAAATTGTTCCAAAGCATTTGCATGGGATTAATGAAATTAGTACACTGCTTTTAATGAGACAGGACACTATCTGTTGGTTCCTACTAAAATTTGCTTTAGGTTAACACAATGAATAAACCAAGTCTTATTGAAAGGCTAAATCACCCTAATATTTAAACATTCCAAATATAGCAAAAGATTGCTTTGATGTCTATAAATAACTGCCACAATCCTGAAGAGGATAAGGAAAGAATTAACAACAAAACATCTGTGTTATAGGAAGAGGAGCAGACATTTTATTTGGTTCCATCATGCATTTTACTCAACTTGGTTGGACCTCTTGGGCTGAGATGAAATGAGAAGCTGTAGTAGAAACTCTTTTCAAAACAGATTTTTAAAACTAAAACAAAATAAAATGAAAACAACCATCACTGAGTTTTACTCAGACTGGACAAATAATTATCTTTTCATCTTCTCATAAAATCTCATCTGTGGTTGCTTCAAAGACGGAGACCCCAGTCCCTAATCCAATTAATGATGGTTTTTCCATCCATGTTATGAGATTATTCCAAACCATTACGCATTCAGCGAAAGCTGCCCTTCAAGGTAGAATAAGTCTGCCCATTCAAAGGGAAATGGAAGAGTTAGAAGTGAGGCAAGGTAAAATGAGCATCAATGGGAAACTAGGATGTTCATGGAACAGGACAAAAAGGGGTCTGTTTTCAATCCTTTGCACCTTAATATGGGTAAAGAAGCATATAGAAGCCCATATCATTTCAGAAACCTCCACAACCATGGTGCCACCAACTGATGAGAACCAATGTGTCTTGTGCAACATTTGATTTTTGTAACCTTTGTGAACAGAACCCAGAACACCTGGGTTACGCAGAAAAGTTGGAAGAAACATTTCTCACAGAAAAAAGCACATTATGTGCACAGAGAATATTGTTTTAAACAATTGTATAATTTTATTTACTATATTTGCTTTTTTAAAGCAATATATATGGCTTTGAAAAAGCAAATATAGTAAATAAAATTATACAATTGATTAAAACAATATTTCCTAACCTATATTTCAGGGTAGTATAAAAAAAATCAATTTTTAACAGTCAGAATACTTTGTCAGATTTACGTATGCCTAAATACCCTGAAGCCACCAGATCCCTTCCAGTTTTGGAAGTTAAGCAGGATCAGCCCTGGTTAGTACTGGTATAGGAGACTGCCAATTAATATTCCTGGTCTAAGAAATTCATGAAATCCATGGGGTTGCCATATATAGACAGGTGACTTGAAGGCACATGCATGCTTGCAAGCACCATAGTTATGGTGATATGCAAGGAATCCTGGCAGAATCTCCACTTACCAGGAAGCAACCACAATGATCAATAAGGGCCTGTTCCCTGCCAATCAAGAAGCTGGTTGTCATTTCCACTCTCTCCCATGAGGGATCTTCAGTGTGACGGGCAGAAACAGGGTCTCTGCTACAATTCTCCCTGGTGCTGGAGATTGTTTGGGTAAGGGAATGTGGGATCATCAGATATCTGCTTCCCGAATGACAAGAGAGGAGGTCCCTATTGATCTCAGTCATTTCTTTCTTTCCCTTTTCCTTCCTTCCTTCCTTCCTTCCTTCCTTCCTTCCTTCCTTCCTTCCTTCCTTCTAATATATTTTTATTGAAATTTATAATTGAAAATAAAAAATCCCCCCTCCCCACTTCCAAGCTTATTTTCCAGTTGAATCTGCTTGTTTTCATTCCATTCATACATGATTGTAGCTTACTCAAAGGAGAAGATGATCTTACATTGTTACATCATTGGTTTGTTACATTTCCTTATTACATTGTTATGTTACATTACTTACAATCTTACTTTGTTCCTTTTCCTTTCTTATTCTATATCTTTAACAAATTCAGAACTTCTCTCCATTCCCTTTCAAAGTTCTGGTCCATTGCCACACTAGCTTGTTATAGCGCTATCATTCCACTTCCAATATCCTATGGAATCCTGGGGTTTGCAGTTTAGGGAGGGGTCTTTGAGGAAGGAGAAGACAAACCTTTGAGGCCCCTCCCAAAACTGCAAACCCCAGGATTCCATAGGATGTTGAAAGTGGAATCATAGCACTATAACAGGCTAGTGCAGAAATGGCCCTGGTTAGGTTTATTTTTTAAAGAGAATGTTAACTTTTCTGTCTCTACATTATCCAGGACTTTTAATTTCCATTCTTCTGTATCAACATATTTCCTTTCTTTCCAATAAAGGAAAGGAGCCCTGGTGGCGCAGTGGTTAAATGCCAGTACTGCAATCCACAAGGTTGTGAGTTCGATGCTGCCGGGCTCCAAGGTTGACTCAGCCTTCCATCCTTTCACAGGTTGGTAAAATGAGTACCCAGCTTGTTGGGAGCATGTATAGAAATGTTTCGAAATACATGCTATTTGTAAGTTGTTCGCCGCCTTGATCCATATAGAGAGGCGGGATACAAATAAATAAATAAATAATAATAATAATAATATTGCACATATATCAGTCTTGCAGTAGTTATCAGATATAGCAATATCTTCTGATGACATCTCATTTCTCTTTGTTGCCCTGACATATTTAACAGATAAAACTCTGGTTTCATTTCAAAATTTAAATTATAAATTCTTTGAATTTCATCATGTATTTCCTTCCAGAATTTTCTTGCTATGTTACAGAGACTGGGGCACTTTCATGGTCCGTACATAGCCCCTCAATGAGGGTCTACCCAAGGACTGTGAACACGTTACAGTCATGTGTACGTAACTCCAGGCTACACATTTGTAACTCATAGAGGATTCTGGCCAACAGTTTAAAAAACTTTAAGCATTAAGAATAATTTTAAATTCACTTCAAACATATCAAACAATCTGGCAAGTTAAAACAAAGCAATCTAAAACCTGTTAAAACAATTTAAGGCAATTTAAAACCACACACATATGCAAATTTGAGTTAAACCAAAAAGCCCCAAAGGCTCTAGAAAAATCCACAGCCTGTACTCTCTATCAGCTAGGTACTTAAGTACAGTCCCCCCTCCACATTCATGGGTTTGACCGTCACAAATTTGATTATTCACGAGGCGTGTGCTTGCCTCCCCACCATTTCCTCCTCCAATCCCTTGCACCTTTTGGGGTGAACCTCCCACTGCTGAAGGCATGGCCTCTCTGCTATGTGGTTGCACATTCCACTGTGTATTGGCTGCTGATTGTTTGGGTGCTCTCTTTGCTACTCCTACTCCTTTTTCAAGGTGGCCTCTGGAAGTAATTAGAACTCCAAAGCTTCTCTTTTCTCTGTCTGAGGGGGAAACTAGCAGTGAGCCCTTTAGGTTGTCTTTTTTCTCCCCATACCCCAATGCTGGGGCCAGAGGCAAAGGAATGGGAGGTGGGAAGCTCCAGAGGGGAATAGGAGGAAAGTTGTGTGGGAGGGGGAGTTATTAACATTCCCCCCACTTTTGTGAGGGTTCTGGTGCTACAAACCCTCTCAAATGTAGAGGGGCTACTGTACACCTAAATTTACTCATCTGTAAGTGTTTTATTTTAACAATTGCTGCTTAGTCATGATTGTGGCACTATGGCCACAATTGTAGCTCCCTCTCCCTGCCAACCTAGTTTACTGGTCATCAGCTGCATGGAGAGAACAAGATCCATTTTGCCGATGATTAGAGAGCAGGTTTTATTCAGGGAGGGGGACAGGTCAGGGGAGGTTACTGATGAAGAATACAGGCCCATGTTTTTACTTGCTGCTGCAATGAAAGTGTTGGGCTTCAAAGGGCCCAGTATATTCTACAACCAAACTGTCACAGCAAGGAAGGCTCTCTCTCACACATTCTCTTACAATGTTCTGAACCCATGGGAGGAGGGTTCCTCCAAGAGACCTAGGCCTAAATCTTATTGATAACCTTAACTAGGGTAAACCCACTGAAACTATGGTATTTACCTAAGTGTTGACTCACTGTTTAATAACTGAGTCAATA
This sequence comes from Ctenosaura bakeri, assembly GCA_948474755.1. Classification (NCBI taxonomy): domain Eukaryota; kingdom Metazoa; phylum Chordata; class Lepidosauria; order Squamata; family Iguanidae; genus Ctenosaura; species Ctenosaura bakeri. The sequence continues at coordinate 121,235 of CAOLHI010002288.1, forward strand.
GGCCTGCTCTAATTGGAACTAACCAACAGAACTGGAGCCTGCAAGTCTCAATTTTCATGATAGTAATGAAATAGGCACCCAATCCTGTCTGATCTTGGAAGCTAAGCAGGGTTAGCCTGGGTTAGTACTTGGATGAGAGAATGAACACCAGGTGCTGTAGGCTATATTTCAGAGAAAAGAACTGGCAAAACCACTTCTAAGTATTCCTTGCCTGAGAAAACCCCATGAAATTCATGAGATCATTGTAAGTCAACAGATAACTTGAAGGCACACACATACAATGAATTTAGGACATTTCTGCACTACGCTGTTATACTGCTATCATTCCACTTTAATATCCTGTGGAATCCTGGGATTTGCAGTTTAGAGAGAGGCCTTTAGAATTCTCAGCCAGAGAGCTCTTTGCACTTGATCTTAGCCAAAAGGCCAAGAAGCGAAGAGAGACTCTTTGGTGTCAGTAAACGACAAACCCCAGAATTCCATAGGCGGTTGAAAGTGGAATAAGACCACTATAACAGTGTACTGCAAAAATGGCCTTACCACCACCACCCCCGCCCCAAAGAAAAGGTTCTAGAGGTAAGGAATATAATTTTAGGGCTGTTTATAATGCTCCCTATTAGGTTCCTAGCCCAGTTCAGAACTTTTGAGCCTAGTTTGATATGGGTTGATTTAGATGCAATCTGTTCTGATCTGGACCCAGATTGTAAATTAAGATTGCCAGTCCTCCCCCATTTACTTGCACTTGGAAATAAAATGTGGCTATTTTTTGTTTGTTTCTTTACAAGTCCCTATATAATGTGGAGACATGGTACCCCATAAAGAGATGATTAACTCTGCCAGATTTCAGACAGGTAACTCCAAGGATTTTTGTACTAGGCTTCTATAAAGTTTGCTGTTTTTCTAATAAGCAGACAATTTTCAGGCTAGGCAATTTATGCTGCTTTTGTCTTGGAATTGTTTCCCCAGGGCATCAGTCAAGTAAGTCTGTTAAAACATGACTAAAATCATATATGATAATGATAATGAAATAACAGCTTGTTTGCTTGTTTAATGTCCGGCATTTCTCTTTGCAAAGGATCCAAGATGGCTTATATCCAGTTAAAACAAGGTACAGGTAAAAAAAAAATGTAAAAAAGTTTAAAAACAAACAATTGCATTAAAAACACAAACTTAAAACAGTTTAAAACACATCTAAAGCATAATTTGAAAAGATAAAAGGACATCTTCATCGAAAGCCCCTTCTGCCATATGAATTGTAAGCAAAAGGCCTGCCTTACCCTACCCCCAAAATAAATCTTTGCCTGCTGTACGAAAGAGAGGAGAGAAGGGACTAGCCTCTCATGGGAAGGAATTCTACAACATGGGAGGAGGCACTGAGAAAGGTCTCTCTGTATCCTCACCAAGAATGCCTATGATGATGGTAGCACTGAGAGAAAGCCTTCCCTTGAAGATCTCAAAACTTGGACTTATTTTTGAGGTCTAGATCACCATACTCACCCAAACTCTTTGGACTGGGCTGCTCTGCCAATTGATTTCATGCAGCACTGGTACAAATTTGTCCAAATTAGCCCAAATTATTTCCTCTTATGAAATATGTTGATTGCATGCATTACAACTTACATATTGTGACTGTACACCTCATAACAATGAACATTCAGTCCCTGCCTGGATATCCCAAAGGCATGGGGTATGAGATGGAACCTTATAGCACTCCTCATTCATGTTCCTGGGCAAGGCCATCCAATGCTACCCTCCACAACCACTTCATCAAGCAAGATTAGAATCACTTCAAAACAATGGGCCTTTCCACACTACACTGTTATAGTGCCATTGTTCCATTTTCAGCATCCTATGGAATCTTGGGGTTTGCAATTTAGGGAGGGGCATTTAGAATCCTCAGCCTTAGGTAACTACAAACCCCAGAATTCCACAGGATGTTGAAGATGAAATAATAGCACGATAACAGTGTAGTGCAGAAAGGCCCAAGCTTAAAGATTCCTGCCTTTTCATTATGCCCCTGACAGATGAATTGACCAACAATGTAAAAAAATCCAGTTTCAAAGAAATGATAGAGTCATATTCCCCAGGATATTCTTGACAGGTAGATCCTCAGCAAGCTTGTGCTTCCATACATGCCTTGGTCTCTAAAATGCCACTAGATTATTTACTGTATGTAGATGAAACAGCCAAAGTAACCCAAACTGCCTCTCTTCTCAAACCAGAATGGAAAGCAAGATGCTAATTATCCTGTGCAGGAATTCAAAGTCTCCATGTATTTAGAATCACAGGAGGGGGAAGCAGGGACGCACCATTTGGCTTTCTCATTTCCATCACTCCAGCATGCCACTCTCCACAAGTTTGAGGGACAAATGTTAGCAGTAGGGAGCAGAGCTTGGAAAAGTGACTTTCCTGAAATATAATTCCCACAATCCCCTAGCTAGCATGGCCAGTAGCAAGAGGAGTCTAAATGTCTTCTGAATTCCTCCAATGCATGGAAAGTATTGAGACCTGACAGCAGGACGCAATGGAGTGGAGAAGCCAAAAAGTGTGTCCTTGCTTTCTCTCTCATGTTCTGAGGAACTAGAATGATTTAATAAGATTAATGGAGCTAAGAAATTTATTTTTTCCCCAAGAATACCTGGAAAGGATCCAACAAATAGCACATCAGAGAGTTGCTTCAACCCCTAAAGGAGTTGCAGGCACTCATAAAGAATCAAAAATGCAAGACCATTGAAGTAATAGACTGTTCATCATAGTTACCAACATCTGTGCATTTTAATTAAGTGGCCCCGTGTTCATGTATTGCTTTAATATTGCAACACAGTTCAAATTTATGGCAAAGTTTCATAAATCTTCAGAGCAAAACCAGCACCCCATTTCATGCAAATACAAACCAAACTACAGCTGGGAGTCAAAAACAGCATGCGATTTGGCACCTTCTACTGTGTTTAGCTTTGGAGTGTAAAGAGAAAAAGTTAAGAGCACATACAATTAGCACACATACAGAAAAGCCTGGCTTTAAACATGAGTGGAAAAGAGTTTGATCTGGGTTTTCAAACTCTGGTTCAAAAGAGATGCAGTTGTTATAAACCATGGTGAATATCAGTGCAGATGTAATATTGAAACATGGTTAAGGCAAATAGGACAAAGGAAGGCAAATTTCTATCAGAGTAGAAAAAAGGAAGAGACCTGAGATATTATCCTAAGGCTAGTTCACCATTTGGGAAATCATGGCTTTCCAAACATTATTTTTGCTGTTCTTTAAACCAAAGGATCATGTTAGAAAGCCTATCATATATGTTAGGAAATAGTCAAAATATGTGTGACAGTGGTGAATGATAGGTATCTATCCCAAGAGCACCTTAAAAAAAGAAAAAGAAAAAAACACACTCCTGACATCATATAAACATTTACATTCACTCAGAAATTGGATTTGGAAAGTTCTTTTAAGGAGAACAAATATGACATACTGAAGCCAGAATACCATCCTATGAACACTGCTCAGTTAGGAGTGGCTTCTTCATATCATTGCCATCATTCTTGCAATTTTAAGGTTTTGCTCAGCAGTAAGTTTTGGTGTTTCCAATAGGACTTACTCAGAAAAAGGTGTATTGGTAGTTGTTTCTGCCTCATGGCAGCCCTAAGGTAATCCTGTCATGTGGTTTTCCTGACAAGATTTGTTCAGATGGGGGTTTCCATTTGCTTTCCTCCGAGGCTGAGAAAATGTGACTTGCCCAAGATCATTCAATAGGTTTCCAGGGTCAAGTGAGCCCTGGTCTCCAGAGTTGTAATCCAATGCTCAAACCACTACAGCACTCTGGATCTCACTGATAGTCATTGCACAGACCAAGTAGATCCATGGGATTAGAAAATGGAGATCTGTTGGCTTGAGTCCTAGTGCTAGTCATAAGCAAAGTAGACCTCTGGGTTATTTTAATGCAGTACAAAATTGGGAAGAACAGAAACAAAATCTGGGACTTTTCGAACAGTCTGGATGCACCCTCACTGAGCTCAAATAGCTTTCCAAGTGTCACATATAGGGTAAACAACTGTTGAGTGTGTGTGTGTGTGTGTGTGCGTGTGTGTGTGGACACTTTTCAAGTTGACCAAGTGCTTGAGAGCCACACATTTTTATTTGTTAGAGATTTCTTTTTTGGTTTTAAAACCAAAAATATAGTGAAAACACATCAAAATTAGTTACATAAATGCTGAGCAGTTGAAAAAATAGCTTAAATAAATGAAAAAATTAATCAATTATTAAATTCACTGAAATACCCCAATTCATTATTGCCTGATGGAATGAATTTTTAGTTAAAAAAAAAATCCAGAACATTATTTTGTCCCTTTTTTATTAGTCGGGGGAGGGAGGTCTTCAAAATGGCCACTGGGGCTGCATGTCATCTATGGACTTCACCTTCCTCACTTCTGATTTTGCCATTTGCTTCCAAATTTTGACAGTAAACCTCAGTGTATTTTTTTAAGGGAATTCTGGAGAGCACTGAGGTTACAAGTGCTGTTCAGGCTGTATCTTGTTCACCTCTGCCATACATGTTCAGACAGATTTGCACAGAGGTGTTGCCAGCCTGCACACCCCCCAGATTTGATATGGTTTAATTGGCAAAATACATTAACTGACATTGACATAAAATGGACCCTGTTGAGACTATAAGGCCAGGCTGGGCAGAGGAAAAATACCGGCTGAACACGTGTACTACAAAGTACGTCAGAGGTCCCTTCTAGGCATAGACAAGGTCATTGTCAGGACAATCACCAGGTACCTCCGGAGCTGAAGCTGAAGCATCTCTGCTGCCATACAATAGTGATAAGAAATTCCCACCAAACCAATGATTGTTTCAACCCTTCTTCCTTACAGCTGGACATTTCCCTTCATTGTTCCTTTACCTGTTTACCATTACAGAGCTATTATGACAGCTATTAACTTTTTATCACCCAACACTAAGACCATTGTAACTCTGTTGGTGTTACCCTGAGAATTGGGGAGTCCCTGGAGGGGCGCCCTACTTGCCAATCAAAAATACCAAATTGGGGAAAATTAGCCTGAGCACTGTTTTGGCTAGCGAGAGGCAGGGTAACTTGCGAGGATCTTCTAACCCAATGTCTACGGCTTCAGGTCAGGGAATAGGCACACAAGGTTTCAAAAGTAACAAAAATAACAATTTTATTGAAAAATAACAGCAAATAAACGCAACACATACACGCTCTATCTAACTGGAAGCAGAAGGGGGGAATGTAAGGATGGGTAATATGACCTGGTCTTGTTGTCCTGGAGAAGATAGATGAGGTTCCGAAGGGGAAAGCTCAGTGTGGCGGGCTGAGGGGAGTTCTTCAGACAAACCAGCGGCAGGGCAGGATGGCAGTCCAAATAGTCCGAAGACTGCTTGGAAATCTGGGGTTTTTATAGGGAAGTTTGTGCCTTTCAGCTATGGCAAGCCAGGTGAGAACAAAAGGAGTTTTGGCGCTGGACAAAAGATTGAGAGAGGTCCACCTCAACCTGATGGGATTATCTCCTGATTACAATAGTGTAACTTGTATGTAAATGACTTGTTTACTGGTCTGGCTCGGCTAAGAGCCATGCCGCTATTGTAAGTGCACGTGGGAAGTTCCCTGAAGTGGGGAGTGAAGTTTTAGTTTGCTGGCCTCAGAAGAGATTGGAATGTAAGAGCAATTAGCGGCTGCACTCATGCTTGTCCGGAGAACTTACAAACACATGGAGTGAGTTGACTGAGAACAGGTCCAGCTAAGGCTGAATTAGATGATATCAAAATGATATCTGGGGTCCTCACCCAAGGGTGCCATACTGGAAGTAACATTGGGACCCTACTGTCTGCGTTGCAACCTCCTTTGTTTACTTCGCCAGAAAGCCATTTACACCCTTGTCCTCCAGGCAGATTCTGGGTATAAAAATCTCTGTTTTTGTCAGTCAGATGCAGTATCTTGCTTGCAGAATGCCACCCTGTTGCTCTGATTTTCAAATGAATACTGCCCTCAGGCGCAAATCTAAGCCACCTCACTGCTTTGTTTATTGCTCTCCAGATTGGTAATTATCTCCCATTCCCTAAAACTTCACTGTCAACAACTTTCCTCCCCTTTCCTTTGGACTTTCCTCTTGTGCGAGTGTGTGTTTGGATCTTTTGTGTGTATGACTGAACTCTTTGATAAAACACATTTTAGCTTATTTTGGAATCTCTGACTGGTTCTTTCCTGCATAAACATTGGTTGAAGATCTCGTTAAGTTACCTCCCCACACATACTTGCAGGCCTCCTAACTGAGTTAATTAATTCCTCATTGTCACATGGAGATACTGACATCACAGGTGGACCCCTGAGTCACCCAAGTTTTGGGGTAACAGAGGTCTTGTAATTTCTTGCCGTTACATACTTGGACAGATTTAGATATTGCCTCATTCCACTAGACTCTAGAACATAAAGAAAGAGGAGAAACAGAGCTATTTCACCACTTCTGTTAAGAGACAAACCAACTTTGCCTTTCCACAGCCTATTGGTAGCCATTCCATCAAACTGTTTGAGCTGTTTCTATTCTACCTAGGCATGATAATATATGTAACTTTAAGAAGCATGCCTGAGCTTGTTTTATTGCTCTTTCCCCTCCTTCCCTCTTCACCACCACCATTTCCGCACTAGGGTGTTATAGCACGATGATTCCACTTTCAACCTCCTCTGGAATCCTGGGGTTTGCAGTTTAGGGAGGGGCTGGCCAGCCCCTCCCTAAACTGCAAACCCCAGGATTCCATAGGAGGTTGAAAGTGGAATCATTGCGCTATAACAGCCTAGTGCAAAAATGGCCCACGCCTTTTAGACTGTGAACCTAAGGGTAAGAACTATCTTAATTATTGATACTTGTAGACCTGCAACCTTTAAAAGGAAGTAAGCACCACTGAAATCCACAGTTCTTATTTTTGAGTAAGTATGAAAAGACTGTATAGTCAGCCCTCTACATTCACTAGCATTAGGGGCAAAGAACCCCTAGAAAAACAGAAAAGAACACAAATATCAAAATGAATGTGTGTGTCTGTGGGAAGAGAGCTGAGATATGGTGGAGAAAGCATTCACACCTAGCATCCATACCAGGTCAGAGAAAAGAGAGGGAAAGGAGGCAGGTCAGCATGATGGCTGTATACTTCTTCTCTTGCCTGTCTCCTGCCTCTGTTGTCTATGGCACTGGGAGTGGGATCATGGTGCTGAGAAATTGAGCTGTGAGCCATCTTTAGCTGGCCAGGCAGTCGCAAGAGGAGAAGGAGGACCAGAGTTTGTTTTTAAAGGGCTGTCCAGCCTGATAGGAGCTGCTGAGAGGGAAGGTTCCCCAGAAAAGAAGTGTTTGAGGCGGGTGGTGGTGGCAGGGGTTGGAGAGATTCACAAATAATCAAATTCTGAAAGTTAAACTCAGAAATGTGGCTGGCTGGCTGTATTATCAGTTATTCAAGATGGCTTCCACCGTTACTCACTAGAATTCTTATTAAATTATAATCCACAAGAAATAATTAGAAAGAAAGAATTCTAGATGCGATCTACTGGTCCTAACGTTAAAGAATATGCACTAAATTGCACTTACAGGAAACACATTGGATGGCAAGCTAGCTTCCTGTCCTGTAGCTCAGACAAGTGAAAGACCATCTGGCTTTCAATATTTACAAACGAAGGCTGTATAAGCCCCATTGAACTCAGTGGGATTTACCAGTGAATAGAGGTGTATATGATTGTACTATGAATCATTTATAAGGGGCAAATTCTTCACCCATGCAATAAAAAAAGCTAACATTTATAAAAGGGTCTCTAAGTTTTACAGAATTTTACTTTGGCTCTCCACAGAGGACTGGAATAATAAAATAAAAATTAGATGGGAAAGAGGTTTTAACATGCAAAACTATTAGTAATGAAGACTCTGTAAAGCAGGATATTATACCTCACAGCATGTAGACTGAAGAGAGTATTTTCTAAAAATATTATACCAATGCCATATTACATGCCAAGTAGAGTGTGTAACATGTAGAACAGTTTAGACTAGGGGTGGGCATCTGTGGGCACTCCAGATTCGTTTTTTGACCTACATCTTCTATCAGACATAAGCAGCATAGCCAACTCATACAATTTCCCTGTTTAGCCCAAAGCTATGTACTCTGACTAGGCTGGCTGCTTCAGCACTGCCTTAAAAGAGAAGATGCATCACTGAAAGGAGTATAGACTAGGAAAACTATTGGCATTATATGTGTGTGTGCATGGGTGTGTTTGGCCTTTTCCGCATTTTATTTTTAAAACGGGGCAGTGCGTCCTCCAGCGACGACGTTTGCACTTGGGGGCAAACTGGGTCCGGACTACTTAATGTATGTCCGGACTTCAGCCTGCTCCGGAACGACCAGAACTGTTGGTTCCCTGTGCTATTGAAAGGCCGATTAAAGAGGACTTTCAATAGCCCGGCGCGCCCCAGTCCATCGCTGCACTAATGTGTAGATCTGCAGGCTCGTGCCAGCGCGAGGTTGCAGGTCTTCCGGGGGCGGGCTTCTGGTTGGCGAGCTTCTCTGGTTGGTGGAGAGCCTCCACCAACCGGAAGCCTCCATTTTCGTCCCCGGAGAGTGTGTAGCGCGGGGGCGCGCTGCTCCGGACCAGCGTGGATCGTCGGGGGGGAGCATGCCAGTCCGGTGAGTAATGGACAGCCCCATTTTCCCCCCAAAGTGCGGAAAAGCCCTTTATGTTTGTCTCTCTGTCTGGGAATAGATAAGTAGAGGGACAGACACAGCATAAATTACTTTTCATCCACAGCAATCCCAGGGTAATAAGCACAGCATTTTACATAGATAAATACAATATAAAGGATAAGATTGCACATTTAGAGACATAAACACTCTTGAGCCAACCAACAGTCTCTCCCCTAGATCAATTAAAATTTCAAAACATGACTGTACAATGTGAAATTTATCATTTATTTATTAAAATATTTTTATCCTATATCTTTTTCATGAGATATTTTTATTTTGAATAACAAAACAGAGACAAGAAACAGACAAAGAAATACAATTAAAAAAACTCACAATAACACTATACCCCATATAAAAAAATCTCAGGGTCACTTACAAATAGCATTAAAGCAGATTAAACAGTTTAAAACAGTAAAATAAGTTAAATAAGCTACAAACATATAAAACAATGCAATGAGTTAAAGAAGATTTTAAAAAATTTAAAGTTTTTAAAACTATGTGCAGCAGTATTTGGGATGAATTAATTGAACCAAAAAACCTTGATAAATGACCAACGTTTGACTTGGTAACCAAATGAATTAGGCGTTGGCACCAGTTGGGCCTATAGGGGAAAGCATTCCACAGTTGAAAAGGCCCTCTCCCATGTCCCAACATGGCATATTGACTTCACTGGTGAGACCCAGAGGGCCCCCCAGCAGACTTTAATCTTCAGGGAGGCACATATTAGAAGAGGTGTTCTCTCAACATGATCTCAAGTCATTTGGGGCTTTAAAGGTCATCACAAACACCTCAGATTCAGACAAGAAACATATTGTCATCCACTGCAATTCTTTTAAGACTGGCATTATATGATGTCTATATGGTATCCTAGTCAGCAGTCAAGCTGCTGCATTTTGCAGTAGCTGCAGCTTTTGAATCTTTTTCAAGACTCAGATAGAGTGCTTTATAATAGTCTAATTGGGAGGTTACTAGTGCATGGACTACGGAGGCTAGGTCCAGGAAAGGCTGTAGCTGTCGCACCAGTCAAAGCTGGCACCAAGCACCCTGAACTACAGAGTCCACTTGGGTATCCTTTGATAGGGATGGATCTAAGGATACTCCCAAGCTATATACCTACTCCTTAAGAGGAATGCCACCCCATCCAGGACAGGCTATTTACCCAATTCCTGGGCCCAAGAACCATCAATCCATAGAATCTCTATCTTATCAGGATTCAGATTCAGTTCATTGGCCTTTAACCAGCCCATTAGCACACCCAGGTCCAGCATCTGCACAGTACCAGCTGACTCTGATGACAGGGAGAAATAGAGTTGAGTGTCATCAGCACACTGATGGCACCCCACTCCAAACCCCCTTATGGCCTCACCCAGCGTCTTCATGTAGCTGTTGAACAGCATGGGGGAATAAGATGGAACCTCTGACACTTCACAGCTTAATAGTCATGGGGCTAGACAGGAATCTCCCAATGTTACTTTCTGGAACTAGCCCTCTAAATAGGAATGAAGCCACTGTAGAACAGTGCCTCCTACTCGCATCCCACAGAACTGGTCCAGTAAGATACCATGAACAATAACATCAAAAGCTGCTGAGAGATCAAGGAAGATCAAAAGAGCAGCACTCCGCCTGTCTTTCTCTCAGAGTAGGTTGCCAATTAGAGCAGTTAAGGCCATTTCTGTGCCATACCTGTTCTGAAACCAGACTGAAATGGGTCCAGATAATCTGTTTCCTCCAGGAATGCCTGAACAAGCTCGGCCTCCCCTGCTCAAGCACTATGCTCCCCCAAAGGTATTTGCAATAGGATGGTGGTTCTTGTAAACTTTTGGATCCAAGGAGGTCCTCTACAGGAGAGGGTACACCTCTGCCTCCTTCAAGGCAGCAGATACCTCCCTTTGATGTAGTGCGGCATTTGCCAACCCCCTGGACCTAGCTGGTCAACACATCTCTGCTGGATTTTATCACACAAGATTGGCAAGGTTTGAGCTTACTTGTGGTGGGCTGAATGGCTTCAAGCATCTTGTTCACATCATCAGGTTTCAATAACTGAAACTGACCCCACAAAAACTGAGTAGATGGTACACTGGGCTCTGTTAACAGGTGTGGTGCCAAGTTCTGAGTGAATGAGAACAACCTTTTCCTTGAAGTAGCTAACAAATTTTTCACAGCAGGTAGTTGTGGGTAGTTGTGTGCACACCTGAGCTCTCTGGACTGCTACTCGAAAGACTGCTCACCACTTAGGATAATCCTATTGGATGGGAGATTGAATATGCAATCTTAGAGGTGAATATGACTTTTTGTCCTGCTTCACTGCTGCATAGTAAGCACAATGAAGAGTCTTTGCTGATTTCCAATTGCATTCACTCTGAGACCTGCCCCACCTGCACTCTAACCATTGTCCAGTCTGTTTCATTGCCCCAGGTCTTCAGTAAACGAAGGTGAATTACAGACTTTATGACATTGGATCGGGTGCTTATGAGTGATTGTATTGACAGCCCTTTTCCATCCTTCTTTTCCACAGTGAAACCAAGGCCTCAACAGAATTGCCATCCCTGTCAGCCTGAAAATTCCCCAGAGCATTCAGGATTCCTTCAGATTCTGTAAGTCTCTGGGGATGGATCATCTTAATCAAACTTCACAAGGAAATGATCTGACCATGAAAAGGGCATTGTTGCAATGCCCCCCAAAATCAGATCATCTTCCATCTGCCCAACAGTGAAAATCAGACCCAGGGTATGCCTGACCTCATGTGTTGGACCAACAATGTGCTTTGACAGCCCCACGTTTGTCACAGTAGCTATGAAGTCTTGAGCTGGCCCCATCAGGACAGCCTCTGTGTGTGTGTTGAAATGCCCCAGAACCACAATCCTAGGGATTTCAAAGACAACGTCTGAGACCACCTTGGTCAGCTCAGATAACGAGACTGTTGGGTAGCAGGGTGAGTATCATACTCAGTCTCTCTTGCCCAACATAAGGTACAAACCCTCAAAACGATTGCCTGGGTGGATGGATTTTCTCATAAAGAAGAAGGAATTGTTAGGGATGATGACAACTGTTCTCCCACCCTCCATTCACTGTTATAAGGTGAATGGATCTCACCATGTAGTCTTCTCTCTAAATCCTGACTGTTGAGGGACAATATAAGGCTACTGCATTCCCTTCTGATGGCTTTTTCTCTTTAAATTGGGTTTCCTCTAAGACAGTGACAACTGGTGATTCTGTTGCTTCATGCTGACAAATCCACACCAGGTTTTATGGGAGCTACTCCAGGTGTTATGGGAGTAAATTTTCAGCACCTTAGATTGCTCCTGTAAGAGCCCACGTGGCCTTAAAAACAACAAGGTCACTGGCATTTTCTGGACCAGGAACCTTTCAAAGATAAGCTGCCTTCGAAGAGAGGGTTGTCCTGTAGAAGGACACATGGATCCAAAAAAGTATATACATCTGTGTATGTTACCAATCCCACCATGGCACTACATTTCCACGGTGGTGGGACTGCATGCTCTATGATGCAACAGGCTATGCTGATGGTAGCACTGCTATGGGTAGGGTCTCCCATGTCAGATAGGTTTTTGCTGAGGAGCCAGAGTAAATGTATCAAACAGCTAGTGGGAAGCATCGGCAATGGGAGGTGATAGTGGTGGAGGATCTCTCAGAGACAATGGACGTGATGCCATCTCTAACACTTATTAGTACTGTGGCAAAAGGAGGCACTGGTAGACCACTTCTTTTACCTTGAGAACTCTATGATGAGACAATTGAAAATGGAATAAGAGAGAGTGCTGGAAGATGAGGCTCCCAGGCTGAAAGAACATCTCTTATTCATCGGGGAGATTCATAGGGGAACATCTCTTATTCATAAGATGAAGTCAACTTGACAGCTGTTAATAAGAACAAAGGTTACCAGCAGGATGCCATATAAAGACTTTCTCCCAATAGGCAATATAGCCTGAATCCTATTGATTAGTCACACCTACAGCAGAACTCTCAAATTAATTGCTGAATGATGAGACAACTCCCTTTGATTCAACAGGTCTGTTCTAGTTGACACTGATGATAGGATTTAGGTCGATAACTGAATAAGGCAACCAAACAACACTGTTTTTCAGCAGAACCTAAATCCCAGAGAGATACCAAAAAACTGGAACAGAATTAATAAAATTGTTGAAAGAAAGTATTTGGATGGAGGGAAAAATTGTTTATACATTTACTACATCTATTTATACACTTTCTTGTTTAAAGTGGCACAGCCTAACAACAAGACACAGGGCTCTGCTATAGCTTGCATTTTGCATGCATCGAAGTCTTCATTAAAACTACAAGCTGTCAGAAGCATGTTTCAATAGTTCAACACAGTTATCATCCATATACCTCAGATGCAAAGGGTGTAGCAAATAAGAGACATATGTTATGAACTGGGCTGTGAAGATTAGAAAATACATTACAAAGGATAACGACTACTAAAACAGGGGATCAAAGTCTACTGTGGTTGGCTTTCTGCAATTCTAACTTCCAGGAACCACATGTAAATCAAGAAGAGCTTGAACTCTAAGCTTGCCAAGATTTAGTAGAGGTGTAGCAAGGTCTGGAATTAGAGCCACGTGTTAGGCCTGCATGATGATCTATTGGCAAATTCCAAGAGACCTACAGCAAGCTGAAATATGGCTTTTGCTTTCTTTCTGACCATCTTTAAAGTATCCCCTTCCCTTCCTATATCACTCTACCTGTGGCCTTCTCTTTCCCTCTGGGCTCCATATGTCTGTCATTAACCAGCCAGAACTCTGGACCCCCTCTTTGATTATTCCTTGTAGCTTAAGCAGTTGCATCTCAGAAGGCCTGTCAGAGCACAGCTGTCATGTTTTTAATTTTCATCCAGTGAAAATCATCTGGCACAAAGAGCTGATCATGTTGTGGATCTCAGTGGTTACACCAATTGACAACTGGTACTGATCTCATTTTTTTCCTTCCCAAATAGGAAAAAAAAAGACAAAAGACAATTGGTTTGTTTTCAGACTTCAAAGGTTTTGATTCTGAAGAAATCATCATAGTAGCATGATAGAGTACAAAAGGAAAGGTGTGAAAAATCCACATCATAGATAAGACTGGCTCAGAGTGTTAACAATTATTTCAAGATTTTTTTTTCACTCATGCTAAAGCAAGCTGTTTCAATCTGTTGGTTTTTGGGGTGAATTGTTACAAAATCCAAAATGCTTTATTTAGAAGCAGATCTGAAAGTTTAATGGCTATCTCATGCCATATTTTGGAGAAGAGGAAAAGAGAGCAGGAAAACAGAAATTAATCATGAAATTATATGTATGTGTGATCATGTGAAATTTTACTGTGTTTGCTGGGAGTGGACTTGCTGATGAATAAGTATGCAACCTATGGATGGGTGGGAGATTCCACAAAACTATTTTGTTTTTGAATTGTTAGGTAACTTTTACTCATTTATGTTCAAATCCTCTCCAGCTATCACCACAATGTTTCTAAATGGATGTGTACTGGATTTGGCCTGTGTCCAAGCCCCATTTGGTTTCTTTGAAGCAGTCGTCATGTTTCCTGACACAAAAAGTTGCTTTTTGGCAGAACAACTATTACCCCAAAATGTGTGGGAGTTCTAAAAGTCCTCTATTTGTATCTGCAATTGAATGTAAAAATGGGAAATTAATGGATTGCAAAATATAAGCTAATGAGAAGGGTAAGTTAGCAAGATCTTTCACCAGTATCTATGGGGTCACTGCTAAGGAGACCAGCCAGAAGACTCAACAGTCAATTTTAAATGTGTTTTATTGGAGGAAAATATACACACATACACATAAAGATAGCCTCTCTCTCTTTCTCGCTCTCTCTTGCTCTCACACACACACACAACCACACAAGGCTGGCGAAAAAAGGGAGGAAAATGGATAGCAGAAATAGAAGGGATCAGGTGATAATTACCATCTGAAAAGAAGTGGGGAAGGACAAGATGGCTTGGGCTTTCACCCAAGGATAGTACCAGTCAAAAGTCAGAGTGACAGAACGGGTCTCTGAAATTAAAGTACTGCAAGGAGGTATCCAAAATTGGGGTCTTTTATACCCCAAAACCTGCCCTGAGTGCACAATTAACACAAAGACTCTCTGCCTGAGCAAACAATGGAGTTTGCAGGGTGGACAAAAAGGTGGCTGGAATGAGCTGATGGTTTTAATGTGTGAAGGAAATATGTTGATCATATTGGTGTGTAGGTGACAAAGGCTTTGATGACTGTCTGTATTTGAGGACAAGATGAAGAAGTGGAAGATGTTTATTAAGGAAGGAGGACAGGAGGGTTTCCATAGGAAATACACACAGCAGAGGTCTTGCCTCTGCCTCAGAGGCCCTTTTCGCACGGGCTTTCTGTCGCGCGACAGCCCCATAAGCCTCGCGGGAGTGGGAGTGTCGCTCTGCACGACGCACTCCCACTTCCGCCGCACTCACGGGGCTGCAGCGGCGCGATCGCAGGTTTTTTGATTTTCGCCTCAAAGCGAAAATCACCCGCGCTCGCGCAACGCTCCTGGTGCCCACATGCACTTACCTCCTGTGCGGAGCATCAGGGAGGCGGCCAGGTTGTGCTTCCTTCCCTCCGCCCCTGCGGAAGGAAGGAGTGGGGCGGGGTGCTAGCGTGACAGACGCAACAGCCTCCTGCTTCGGGCGAGCGGGGGGGGGACAGACGCGACAGCCTCCTGCTTCGCGCGAGCAGGGGGGACAGATGTGACAGCCTCCTGCTTCGCGCGAGCGGGGGGCGGACACGACAGCCTCCTGCTTCGCACGGGGGGGCGGCTCGCGCCAGCCCCCTGCTTCGCACAGGGGGGAGGGCGGCTTGTGCGAGAAGGCTCCTCCGGGAGGCTGCCGCTTCCCCCTCATTCCTTCGCCTGCGGAAGGAACGAGGGGAAAACGGCAGCCTCTCGGAGGAGCCTTCTCGCGCGAGCCGCCCTTCCCGCTCGCGCAAGAAGCCTCAATGCGAAAAGGGCCTGAGTTTGACTATTGTTTTCTTTGAGAGGATTAGTTTAGAGCCATTAAGTCAGGTTTTCTTGGCTAATTTTTCAGTGAAAAATTATGACTTGGCCATGCTGAGGCTTTTGGCCTGCTAATCAGCCAGTGTCATTCTCCACACGACCTTTCAGCCATAAGTATGTATAATTTATATTTTATGGCAATTAAACATATCTGCCAATTAATATATTTTGCCAATTAAACCATGTCAAACCATGGAGGTGTATGGCTGCTAACACAACCAAAATTAAAAGGTGCCCCAGATGAAACTTTGTTAAAGTTTTTATCTTCTGGAAAGGTAGCTGTGTTCTCTCTAGGAATACTGACTTTTTAGGTTTGTTCCTGTGAAAACTCTGACACTGGGGAAGTTGGGAAGGGAGAGGAGGAGTTTGGATGATTAACAACCATTGAGCATGTTTTATCAGATACTTTCCAATCACTGTGTTCTGAGGGGAGATTGTAATTCAGATTACAAGGTCAATTCTTGCTTCCTTGATCCTTTTTTAAATGGTGTGTGTGTGTGTCTAGAGTTAGAATTGCCTTTGTAGACTCCTGACTGAAATGAAATTGTGCTTGCCATTTTCACAAAATGCGTTGTGAAAAACTCATGTCCCAGCTGCACCCAATCATTTCAATGTCCAGTCTGGCTATGGTGACACATGTCTTGATTACATCCCTTTTGGATAACTATAATGGACTCTATGTGGAGCTGCCTTTGGAAACTGTTTGCAAAATTTAGCTGTTCCTCAATGGTGTGACCAGAGTGTTGACTGGGGATTGGTTACAGGGAACATATAATTTCCTTGTTGAAACAACTTCACTAGTTACTGGTTCATTTCAGACACAATTCAAAGTCCTAATTGTGACCTAAAAAGCCCTATACAGCTTAGGTTCAAGTGATCTGAAAGACTGTGACTCCCTATATGAACCTGCCTAAGTTTTAAGATCCTTAGTGGAGGATCTCTCAGTCCCAGGGATCTCAAAAGTACTTTTAAGAGGAGGGGGGCTCAAGATCAACTTGCAGGTCATTATGAATTTTGTGTACTTGCATGTATGTTTTTACAAAACAGGAAAAACACAGCATGCAGTGATGATAATAATATCAGTGGAAGCAGTTAACAGTGTGACTACCATGAAGATAATGACAAAATAATAAATAACATCTTATAGAATTGTTTAAAGCATAAAATTAATATATCAAGGAAAGGGGAAAATATATAATGAATACAAAGAAGGCTATAAACTATGACAGCTTCTGATCAGTAGCTCCCACAGGATCCAGCTACACAAGATCCTTGGGGTGCTGATCTTTGGTGCCCATTCAGCCTGGCCTTGGAGAGGGAGCTCAAGACCCCCTGCATCCCTATTCCAGGGTCCATGCTCAGTCCCACCACCTTCACAGGTAAGGGCACAAGAGAGGAGCTTCTCAGTGTCTGCTCACAACCTTTGGAACTCTATCCCATGGGAAACTAGGCTGGCCTCCTTCTTGCTCTCCTCCTGCTGACAGGTGAGGACCTTTTCATTTGAAAAAGCATTTGGCAACTAATTGGCTGTGCCAATTGGCTGTGAGTCTTTGATAGGATGTGTGTGCTTGTCATTGTTCTGGTCTTGGTTTTAAATGAATTTATATTTTTTTAAAATACTAATGCTTTAATGTGGTAATTTTTTAATTTTTTAAATTAATTTTTAATTCATGGACCTTGTTTTCCCTAATCTCTAAGACACCTTGAGTCCCATTCAAGTGAAAGGTGGGAGATAAATTCAATGAATGAAAACACACACACACACACACACACACACACACACACTTACAAAAACAAGTGTTGTGTAGTAATGTGAGCTGGATGAAAATGCTGGGAGATGACGGTTCGAATCCCCACTTGGCCATGGAAACCTACAGAATGACCTTAGGTAGGTCTCAGCATCTGTACCTACCTTATGGAATTCCTCCCATGGGAGCCTAGGCTGGCCCCTTCCCCGCTCTACTTTTTCTGACAGGCAAAGACCTTTTTGTTTAAGCAGGCTTTTACTGTGTAAGCAGGGAGGCTTCTTACAGGGATGTTTTATCTTTTTAAAATTTTGTATGTTTTTAAAATGATTTTATGCTGTTTTATGAGGTAATTTTAATTGTTTTTAAATTTTAAATTGGTTGAACATCTCCAGAAGTTGCTTTGAATCCCACTCTGGGAGAAAGACAGCATACAAATTAAACAAACAGACAAACAAACCCTGTGATAGGTTCACCATAAATAAGAAATGACTTGAAGACACACAGCAACAACTTGCATGAATGTGCATGCATGTGTATATACATGTGCATGTGCGCGCGCACACACACACACACAAAAAAACATACACACTTGGGCAGCTTCAGGAGAAACAACCATATTGGCCAGTTCTTCCAATCATGCCTCCAAACTGAAATAAAATAAAGAAGCTGTTCATTAGTCTGATTTAAAAGAGAACAAATAAAAACCAACAACATTGAAACCAACAACATTTAAAAGAGCATAGGATAGACTCCTTTGCCCTTGCATGTCTGCAGTACTTCTATGTTGGAAAATTTCATTCATTTCTGACAAAGAGAAAATTCCCTACTATAGTAAATGACGCATCAGTGGTAGAGCTTGGAGAGCGTGGAGGGAGGTGGGGCTATGGCACACGGGGCATGGCTATGGGCCGGCATGCCCCAAAACATTGCCACCTGGGGTGAACATGATAGCCATGTTTAAATATTTGAAGGGATGCCATGTAGAAGAAGGAGAGGGTTCGTTTTCTGCTGCTTCAGAGACCAGGACAAGGAGCAATGGATTCAAGCTGCAGGAAAGGAGATTCCACCTTCCTGACGGTCAGGGCTGTCTGGCAGTGGAATATGCTACCTCAGGGTGTAGTGGAGTCTCCTTCTTTGGAGGTTTTTAAGCAGAGGCTAGATGGCCATCTGTCAGGATTGCTTTGAGGGTGTTCCTGCATGGCAGGGGGTTGGACTGGATGGCCCATGTGGTCTCTTCCAACTCTATATTTCTATGATTTTATGATTCTATAACCGACCCCTGCCCCCCATCCCTACGTGACTGTGACACACCACTTTAGATTTCTGAATCTGGATTTGGTTTCAGCTGGTTTCAGCTGAATTAGAGACTATGACCCAAATATGTAAATTGGAGTCTAAATTAACATCAAGGCACACCCCTAGTATGAATGTGTTCAAGGCTAAAATCTCTATGTGATTTTTCTCAGTTGCACTGGACATGATCTTACATTGGAATGCAAAATTTGCACAAATCTTTAAGGATTGTTCTATGACAAAGATGAGCAGGTATCCAGTCTCTGTTCACTCTTTTTCACTGAAGTCATACGGATTTTGTTTAGGAAAACAATGTTTGCATGATCATACCTGATAAGCAGACACTTGTACTAATTAATGTTGTAATGCCCATAACTTTGTTGTAAACTGCTGTCAAGTCAACTTCAACTTATGGTGACCCTAGGAATGAGAGCTCTCTTTGAAAGGCTGCCGGTCACCTTCTCATCAAAGCTCAGGTCCTGCAGACTCTGGGCTGTGGCTTCCTTCATTGAGTATCTTCATCTGTAATGCAGTCTTCCTCTTTTCCTACTCTCTTCTAGCTTACCAGGCATTAGAAGAATCCAAAAATTCAGGCTTCTGTGTTCCATATAAACAAAGCAGCTCTAGAAGTTGTTATCACCACCAGAAACTGACTTTTGTAAATCTAATGAGTCTTATACAGCCTTGCAACATGAATAAGTCAAAACAATATATTGTTGAGAAAATTCCTGCTTGTTATTGTGAAGATTGAAGAGATCTGGGAAACTAAGGGTGAGGGTGGCAGATGGCATCATCACGCCTCGTAGTTCAAATGTTGCTGATGTTATGATCTTGCGAGGCACAGCTCAGCGACTTCACAGGTAGCAACACACACAAAGTGGCCATAAGCACTTTTCTAACTACTGAATGTTTTCTACAGCATTTATATCTAGTGGCAAATACTTTTGAAATAATAATGCTGATGACTGGTGATAGACCTTGAACCTGTTGTGTATTTTGTGTACTTTGTGTACCTTCTTTCTAATCTTGGGTAATTTGGCACATGAGCTGGCAGGTTTCCAGTGGTGGAAGAATGGCCTTCTGTGCGTGCTCTGATTTTTTTTTTAAAAAAATCTTAAGTGCTTCTAGGAATGTTGGCATTAAAAAGAGCATCCCTGGGAAGACTGATAATCAAGTATAGTGGATGCTTCAAGAAATTGGGAAATCAAGGATGTCGCCTTTTGGAATGGTGCATGCCTGGGCTGTAGCTATAGGGGAGAAAAATAAGGGCACTGGGTCCCAAATAATAATTCTTCTCTTTCAAAATAAATATTCCTTCTGTCTTCAAATTTCTAGCCTTGCAGAAAGTAAGACACTGAAAATCATACACATCTCTTCTGTTCACATTCCCTTGGCACTTTTTCCTTGGATGTCTAAATTGTATTTCTAAATGCTCAACTGAGGTTTTACGTTACTGCTAGCATATGCTAGAAATCTGGGGACTCAAGGAGGGCATAATTCTTATGGGGGAGACAATGGACTCATTTTGTCCCCACATAATTACACTTCTGGTACATGCCACTTTCATTTGATAAGATACTACTGCTGACTTACTGCAAGTCTTTTCTGCAACCAGAAATATCATTTTCAGTATGAGAAATTCATTTTCAGTGCAACCTTTTATGTGTCTATTCAGAAGTAAGCCCCATTGGGATTGGTTCCACTTACTCCTTCAGGTAAGCAGCTGCTGGTATTACATCATTACGTTGCAATATTGAGAAGTAATATTGGGGATTTTGAATGGTGCCTTATATTGTCCTAGGGAATCTAGTATTAGCATATGACATCATAAGGTACAGGATAAGGCATGGACAGTGGCGAAGCTTGGAGTGTATGAAAAGGGGGCAGGAGGGGGCGAGGCTACAGCACAAAGGGCATGGCCACTGTGCGCAGGGACGTGGCTGCAGTGCATGGGGGCTTGGCCAGGGCATTTGGGGGCATAGCTATGGGCCAGGTCACCCCCAAAACATTGCCACCTAGAGCAAATCGCTCCCCTGCCCCCACATCCCTACACAACTGGGCATGGAATTGAAATTGGAAGGGGTACAAAATGCACTTTCCACTCCAACTTGGATTGCCTCCATCATTTCTTGCTGCAAGATCCTGTCTTGTACTTTGTCCAGCTCAGAAATAACTAGTTTGATGTAACTAGTTAAATGTAACTAGTTTTTCCCCCCAAAGTACAAGACAGAAGATCATCCCTTCTCTCAATGACACTGAAAACATTAATTTGTTGGTTAATGACTAGTTAAATTTAACAAATTATATGACAATTTGTTCTCCTTTCTTTCAATGAGGATAGGTACTCATTCTTGGAAAACAACAAATAATGGTTTGTTGAGAAGGAGAAAGATAGCTTCTTGTGTCTTGGAAATGAAAAACACTGCTTTCTGGAAGGAAGAATACAAAAAGGTGTAGAGAGACACTCTGGAAGAGGACCAATCGCCATTATATAAAATGTGTATAAAAAATGTGTATTTAGGGTTAATTGTGGCAAGAAATCATGTCATTCTGTGTCAGGTCCATTGTTTAAATTAATGATTTAATTAATGAATTAATTTCTATAAAACCAATGAATTAAATGTCTGTCTTTCAATTATGAATGATGTTGACTCACTTTCCTTGTTTCCAGTGGGCACCAATAATGAATTAATATTTAAATGTAATGTTCCAAGTTCTAATGCTGTCAGACTCTCATTGTAAAGAAAGATATACTTTTCCTCTGTGGAGTAGGTTGAATGCTGGCAGGGAAGACTTAGACAATTAGGCTGCTCAATTTTTTAAAATGAATAATCAGAAAGCTTGGTTTGACTTAGGCATCAATTATTATAGATTCAGGAATTTGCACCTGAACTTTGTGAGATTTGGCACAGCACTCTAACCTAGTCTTCTCGAACGCGGCACCCTTCAGTTGTTTTGAACTATAATTCCCATGGCTACTTGTCATGCTGGCTGGGGATCTGCAGCCTGACACAGCTGGAGGGCAAAAAATTGGGAGAGGAGGCAGTTATAAATGCTATGATATGTTGCCTTTGAGTTCTGTCCTAAGCCCATTTATAACTCACCCAAAGTTCTAAAAATATTATTCACAATGGCATTTAAAACATTCATCTAACATCCCCAATCCTTCTACTAGATTGGGCTGCAACTCCCGTCATCCCCTGCTAGCATGTAGCCAACTTGTTGGGGAAGGCTGCAGAAGTGATATTGTTGCTCATTCCAAAGAACTGCCCTAACATGTGTCTCTGTGGGTCTTTTACCTCCGGCTACATCCCTGGGGTTGAAAATCTGTCCTAATATAAGCTTGCTGATTAAAAATGCTGTACCTGTGCTGATAGTTGAGGATTATTTACCCCTGTGGAATGTACTTCATTTCAGCCTAGACATAATAGTATTAATTTAATATTCCAGGCATATTATATTTCCTGTTACCGCCCACGCTGCCCACGGCGGAGGGTTACAAGAGGTGAACAGAGTTGTTCTCTAGTAACATCATCTGGCCTTGGATTTAATTTCTCACAGATTTTTTTTTTCTCTTCGGTAACTGCAGGGGGAAAGATTTGTCTCTTCCTTTCAGCCCCCTTAAGGAATGGGAAATATTTTAAAATTGCTACTCCTCCAAAATCCTTTGGGATGGATTCATTTGGTTTTGCTATGCTTTAAACAACTTCCCTGTGCATTATAGTTCCTGTTACCACCACTGAGGAAACCCAGAAACGTCACTATAGTCAGCAGACCCAAGTGCAGCCTGCATGGTTCGTAGCTTCATATGAGAAAGTCCAGGAGGAATAGGAAAAAAAAACACACTCAAAAACTAAACAAGAACAAACAAAAAACAATCCTAACAAGAGTGTCAATAAACTATGGCTATTTCTACACTACACTGATAGTGCTATTATTCCATTTTCAACATCCTATTGAATCGTGGGGTTTGGAACTTACAGAAGGGCGCTTAGAATTCTCAGCCAGAGAGCTCTTCGGCTTCAGTAAACTACAAACCCCAGAATTCCACAGGATGTTGGAAGTGGAATAAGAGCACTATAGCAGTGGAGTGCAGAAATGGCCTATGTGAACATAAATCTGTATTTTGGGTCTGAATATTCTGTACCAAGAATTTTGAGATGCTTATACTATCATGAAAGAGAGCAACCTTCCCAAATCTATTATCCTCTAGATCTTTTGTCCTACAGCTTTCATCACACCTGATGATTGGTCCTAATGGCTAGGGACGATGGGAGTTGTAGACTAAACCATTAGGTTGGGCAAGACTACAGTAGAGGGGGCCCTTCCTCTTCAAGCTGTATAAATTAGGTCAAGTCTCTTGCCATTTCCGCACTACAGTGTTAAACTGCTGCTATTCCACTTTCAATGCCCTGTGGAATTCTGGGGTTTGTAGTTTACTAAGACCAAAGAGCTCTTTGGCTGAGAATTCAAAGTGCCCTTCCCTAAACTACAAACCCCAGAATTCCATTGGAGGTTGATAGTGGAATAGCAGCACTTTAACACTGTAGTGCGGAAATGGTCTCTGTCAGGTCATGTGCTGTCCCCAAGACAAAAATGAAGAAGCAGCTAGTATAGGAAGCTGTGGCTACTATGGGGAAGAAAGAATGAGAAACGTGGAATAAAGATGGCAGACAGAAAGACTAAGGTCATATGCACACTACACTGCCATAGTGCTGTTATTCCACTTTCAATATCCTATGAAGTTCTGGGATTTCCAGTTTAGGGAGGGGCCTTTGGAATTCTCAGCCAGAGAGCTCTTTGGCCTCAGTGAACTACAAACCCCAGAATTCCACAGGACATTGAAAGTGGAATAATAGCACTATAACACTGCAGTGTGGAAATGGCCTAAGGCAATTTTTCTAAGTGAGTAAATATAATCCCTTCAAAATTATAGAAGTGTCAAATACTTGAAACCAACATGTTAGCTGCAAAAAGGTTAATGTCAAGGAGCCCAATTAGCAATGTGAAGTTGCAATGATGGGTGAATGAAGCCATTTCTGAGTGAGGACATTTCCTGTATCACATTGTCCTAAGAAGATATTCAGGGTGGCACTATGGTGTGGAGTTAATCTTTTGCAGAGGGAGGGGGGACACATGAAATTGATCATATATGGTCAGTCATATGGTCAGTCCCGTGTAGAGCTGATGCATAGTGCTAAATAAAATTTGGCAGTTTGAGATTATTATGGAGGGCAAAGGAAATCTATTCAGGGGAAGGACAATAGTTCTGGTATCACATTATCTTCCAAAGATGTCTGGTTCAGAGGAGCTGTTTCTTTCTTGAATGGCTCTCAAGGGGATATAAAGGGACTATTACTTGAATGAGCATCATGGAATACAGACATTTCTTAGCTCCTCCTTGAAAAGCTTCTGTTTAGAACAAGAAATATTTGTGAAAATGTTTTGCTATTTTTTTAAAAAAAATAAAAACAGTAGGTTCAGCTCACACCTGACCTCCAAGAAAAGTAAGTAGTTTTTTGTGATCTGCGAAGTCTAACCAGAAAGACTTAAGCAAAATGTGTAATTCTCCCATTATAATGAGCTGAACTGGAAAATATTCAACTTTGTTTGGATCATGTTCTGTATCTCTTTAAACCAGGCTTCTGTTTCTCCTATCTTATTGACACTGAAAACAACTTTGAATCTGTAACTTCATGTACTAGTAAAGTAATATTATCGTTATGACTATTTATGCCAAAAGGGTGAAACACGTCACTTAAATTAAAAAAAAAATTAAAAGAAAGCTACCCCTATGTGGTTGGAAAAGATCAGAGCCAAATAACATTTGGGCAAACACAATCTCTCTTAATGAAATGTAGATTGGTCTGATTAGCATTGCCAAATAAAGTTCTCCCTTCCAAAAAAAAAAAGTTTTCCAAATGTTCCCCCCCCGCATTCTCCGCCCCTGCATTGAATAAGTAGCAATAGCAAGAAAGTACATTGGCCTGATGAGCAATCTGGGAAACATTACCCAACTCCTGGTCTTAATGAATTGAGGGTTCTTAAAAACCAACAACAGAATGCTCCATTCAGCCTGGCTTAGACTCAAAAGCTTTCAGCCCCACTAGGATCTCAGCCAACCATTTTGAGTTTGTTTTCCTGAGGTTAGTACACCGGTATTTGTGAGGAGGTTTTGGAAAAAGCTGGATCTAAGATTCAGCAGATCAAAAAGAGAGAAGGCCTGTTGATGGCCTGGTCACATGGGACCCATGAGGCTTTCCTTAGGGAAGCCACAAGGCAATTTTTCATCTGCTTTTCACCCTCTGTTTGTTTGAGAGACAAAAATAGTTTTTGCTAAGAGGATGACAAGGTTGCACACCCTGAGTCGTCCTGATGAGTCAATAATCTTAGAACAGAAGGAGTGCCTGTAAGCTGCCATTCATTTTCCATCAGCTTGTGGAAGTGAGGGTCTTGATATGACATGAAAACACCTTACTGTTTATACAACTGTATCCAATAATAGTGTACAACTGCCAAGGGCTATTTGTGCAATTTCCACAACTCAAGACAATTAGGTTGCATTTGAACAAGCAGGGAAGAGAATGCTACGGGAATGAACCCAAATGGAAAATCTGAATAACAATAGAGATGGTGATAATTTTGCTTCAGTTTGTTGTTGATAATAATTTACATACAAAAAATGTTGGGAGTTTCTTCATTTGTAGGGAGTTTTGCTACATGTGGAGAAGGTGCTGCTATCCTATGGGAAGGATGGACATCCTGAAGCTTACCATGGGCAAGCAGCTTTAAATCATATTGACTGGCAAAGAAGCCAGGTATGGCTTTATTATAATTTACATAGAACAGCAATTCCATTCCTTGTCCTTAGTGCTGTGCGGATGCACTGTAAGTGAATCTTTGCAATGAGTGTTACTCCATATGGTCCATACACTGAAACATCCTTCTCACACTATCAATTACTTTGTGCCAATGGGATGAAACATAGCAGAAAATGAATTCCATTATTCACTAACAGAGAACTTTCCCTAAAGCTATGGATGCCAGGCTTCACAAAGATAGTTGCCAGGATCCCCACGAGAAAAGTACATTTAATCCTACTAAATGTTGCCTCTCTTCTTCTGCCCCTACAACACCTAGCACAAAAATAAGAGATCTCTCTGTTATTTGTACTTTAAACATATCAGCTGCCACTGTGTTAATAAATTACAATAGTGAAAGTCTGACCCACACCATTGCCATTTTCTTTCATGGTTGTTGTATAGGTCAGAAGTCTCTTTTTGAGCCCCATCAGTCTCAGTCTTCTCCATCATTTTGACCATGCAACATCCAAAAATCCCCATTCCCCAAATCTTTAAGTAAACCTCCCCATACTTTTTACCTTTAAGCCATTTCTGTGTTGCCTGAGAGTGGGGTGACAAGTGGGGTTGCATCCAGCTCTGCATCTCCACTCATCCTCCTGCTTTCTGGCAACACAGAAATTGCCATCTCTATAGCTATGTCTCCCAATACAGGATCTCAGCCTTAATTTTAACATAAAGATCATTGGGGTTCATCCTCAACATCTCATTGTTCAGAACCCTTCCTTCCTTCCTTCCTTCCTTCCTTCCTTCCTTCCTTCCTTCCTTCCTTCCTTCCTTCCTTCCTTCCTTCCTTCCTTCCTTCCTTCCTTTTAATTATCTATCTTGGACTTTTTCAACAAAAAATGGAAAAGCTTGCCTCAACTCAGTTTTAAGTCTTGGGGATGCATGTATCCCTTTTGGGGGAAGATGTGAAGACTGATTGCTCTTTGACTGAATTGTAGGACTACGACCAGTATGCACTGGCCACATTTTATTGTTTGTAACATCCAAAGGAGGTCTATAGCTATAAGCAAATAAACACAGACCACTGATGAACTCGTGAGTTTGAAGCTTCACTGAGCCTGACTGATAAACATTCCTACCTATGGGATGTAGTGTCTTCTTGCCTCTGTAAACCTCATTGTTATGATCTGTTACAACAGGATCAATGAAATGTTGCCACAGCTGCAGCACTCATAAAATCCTGTGCCATCTCTCACTCTTGGTGTCATGAGAACTTACTTCTCCAGTGCATAAAATTAAACAATCAAGTTATTGCATGCTCGCTTTGCCACACAAGTGGTGCTAGAGCTTCAGAGTACGTTGTTACTCATCATCCGGTGTTCCATTCAGCCCTTTACTGGAGTTTTCTGAAAGGACAGAACCAGTTAAGCAAGGAAAGAAAGGCTAGATAAACTACTCAGAATGGATTTCTTTCTCATGAGCTTGATGTGTTCGCTCACGTAAATCCTTTCCCAGAGGTATAATTAGAAATAACCTCACCTGCCTTTCGACATGTCAGGCCTGACATGGCTTGCGGTGCTGCAAACCTTTCTTGGTGACACAAGTAAACAGGCCGCTGGCTGCCCAGAGGGCTCGGTGCTCAAAGCTGTTTGTGGTACAGTGCCCTCTGCCAGAACCATGGTTTGGAGTAGCCTGCCTGTGGGTTTGCACACAACAGTCTGGAAAACCAGACGGGATGTTTCTCAGCTGTTTGAAAGCAGTTTACATTTTCTTGCTCGGAACCTATAACCAGGGTCAGAATTTGGGTGTAGCAAAGTGGGCATAAAGTTAGCATTTTTACACCTATGAAGCAACAAGGGCTCCACTCAGGGCTGAAGCAGAAGTTGTTACCTCTTTTGGCACAGAATCATCAACTACATTCTACCATTCCTGCTTTTCCACTCCTTTTTTGTTTTGTTTTGTTTTGATTGTTTTTTATAAAGGATCCTGGGCTCTGGTCTGACATTTCTAGTCTTGTTTGTCAGGTGTGCTGACAGCCTCAAAGCTTGGTGAATTCCCAGAATCCCTCAGCCAGCACAGCAAGTGGGGATTCTGGGGGTTGTCATCCAGAAAAATAACTTTTTCCAGGCTTTGTTGAGCCTGTAAGTGCAGTGACATTCAAAGAATCATCCTGAATGGTCTGGGTCACTGAGCATATGCATGTGTAAACACATGTTTTTGTAGCCTATGATATCAAAGGGCCAATGATACATTCCCAATGCAATCCTATGCATGTATACTCAGAAATGAGTTCTGATCTGTTTAGTGGGGCTTAACCCTGGATAGGTGTGCAAAAGATTGCAGCCATAGTAATTATCACTTCACAACCTATTTTTAACCCACTTCAAAGTAGTCATGCCCCCACAAACTCATTTAGCTTCATTAATGGTATACAGTTGTACCTCCACTTTTGTGAGGATTCAGGGTGTAGAACCATTGCAAAAGTGGAAAAATTGCAAATAACTCCCCTCCTACTCCCCCTCCCATTCTGTTCTGGGGCTCTCCCCTTCCCATTCCTATGCAAAAAGGAAAGGAATGGGTGGTAGAAGGCTCACATGAGTCTTCCTTTCCCCCTTCGGAGATCCCCCTGCCATTCCTATGCATTTTGCCCCAGGTCCTGAGAATTTGCAAGAGCATTCCCCCCACAAACCCATTTCTTTCTATTTTCCCTCAGCAGAAGTTCTTCGCACCAGGGCAAAATGCATAGGAATGGCAGGGGGATCTCTGGAGGGAGAGGCTTGCGATAGCTTTCCCCCACCCTCCATTCCTTTCTGTTTTGTCTCAGTGCAAGTTCTTTGCCCTGGGGTGAAATGCATGGGAATGGGAGAAGAATGAGTGTGGTGGGGCATGCGCACTTACAATTAATTAAATTCACAAACATTCACAAATGTGCAGGGAGAACTCTACTATGATTTCACCAGGCAAAAGTACAAACTTTGAACATATGAAGCTGCTTTGTACTGAGTCAGACTTGGCTTCTTCTAGAAATTTTCTCTGTTCTGAGTAGTACCCAATCTTCTGGGCCTCAAGTACAGATTTTTCCAAGCACTTGCTACTACCTGAGATTCTTGAACAAGAACTGCCAAATATGAAACCAGGGTCAAGTTAAGATGCCTTTTCCCTAAACAAAGTTTCCGCATCACTGGAACTCAGGTCACCCTTTTCCCCTAGTGACAACTATATTCTACATCAAATGAGGAAATCTGTCTTATCTGGAGAGCTAGCAACCCATTGCGGGGGGCGGGGATGATCAGATGCTGGAAGTAATGGGAGGTGAAGACAGAACCAAAAAGCAGTTGAAGCCAGAGTCAACATTGTCTTTCTTCCCTCCCTACCTCCTTCCACACTCCATCCTTCTGTTTCTTCTGCCAGTACTGAGAGATCAAGCCCATGAAATATATCTACTACTGTTGCTGGCCTTAAAAAAAGGATGGAACTTGTACACCCAGGGAAGCTGCATGTGGCCTTCAGCATTTTGTTGGGCCTTGGAAATCTCTAGTTTTCCAGCAAGCTGGGAGAACTATGCCTCCTCACATTTTATTTCAGGATAAAATCCAGAGTACTGATTTGAACACCATGCAGAAACCATGTGATGCTGGTTATGAAGGAGTTGCACTGGCTACCAATATATTTCTGGTTTGAATTCAAAGAGCTGGTAATTTAAACCCCTAAATGGCTGGGGACCTCAGTACTTGTGGGAGTGTCTCTTACTATAAATGCCTGCTCAAGAATTAAGATTTGTTGGGGGGAGTCCTCTGTGTAATGCATTGTGGGAGGATATAGGACAGGATCTTTGTTGTTGGATCACGGTTATGGAAAAGAGGTCCTATTAGCACCAATGCTGTTGTCATTTCAGCATTGAGTTAAAACATGGCTTTTTATCAAAGTCTTCAGGCCTTCATTTATTTTGTCCCGTTTACACATATGCTATGGCTTCCTTTATTTTAAATGATTTTAACTGGTTTTAAATTGTCTGGCTTTAAGTGATAAATTTATTTATTTATTTATTTGTATCCCACCTCTCCATATGGATCAAGGCGGCGAACAACTTACAAATAGCATGTATTTTGAAACATTTCTATACATGTCCACAACAAGCTGGGTACTCATTTTACCGACCTGCGAAAGGATGGAAGGCTGAGTCAACCTTGGAGCCCGTCAGGATCGAACCCACAACCTTGTGGTTTGTGGCTTGCAGTACTGGCATTTAACCACTGCGCCACCAGGGCAGTGATTTTGAATCTTTTAAAATTAGTATTATTTATTATCCTAAATTGATTTTATTGTATGCCAGCCTTAAAGCAACACTTTGACAGTTGGATATAATGATATTCACAGCTATCCATAACTGCATTACTAGCTGTCCTGATCTGAAATTTCCCCAACTATATAAAAAGATTAATAATATAGTATATTTTTTTGTATAATTTTTCCAAGCAAATATTTCAGATTTTCTAAAAATAAGTTTTAGTAAACCTTTTGCTAATTTCTAGCCTAGATGGATCAAATGTTGTGCAATCACAGCCCAGTATAGTATTTGCTTCACTTCACGTCTCTCCCATTCCCTTTTAAAGATCACAGTGTAACAAACACTATGGATCAGGTTGTGATGGGGGAATTCTTCCAGATGTTTCAGACAAATTTAATTGTTTTTAAGTTCCACTAATTTATATGAGAGTTATGCACATCCCTAACTCCCTCCTTCATAGTTAATAAGAGTATAAAGTGCTCCAGTTTCTTTAGCTGATTATCTTTAGTTTGAGCCAATTAGAGAAAAAAAGCCACTCAATTTTAAGTATGACTGATTGGAAATGTGATTATCACTCATACGTTTCCATTTTACAACAACAAAAAAATATTGTTAAAAATCATAAACGATGATAGTATTGCATCATCTGCTCTTGCTTCAGAAGAAACTTTTGTGTCAGGTATGTTGCCTAATCAAATATACTTTTCCAGGATACGTCCCGAAGCTGTGTCTATACTGCTGTTTTTGCTGTAATTAAATTATTACTTATAAGAACTGTGTTAGGTCACAAGGAGGAGTGAAAAATCTCCTAATTCCATTTCACTGTTTTCCACAGATTTCTTTGCCAAATTGGCCCGCCACAAAAGACAACAGAATATGATTATTTTGTGCTCACTTAGAAACAGTCATTTGTTCTCTAACTTGTTTTTTTCCATAACTACCCTTGTCTACCAAAGAAGAGAGTAATCACAGGATGATGGAGATGGAGCAGTAGCCTTTGTTTGCCTTTCCTCCTGTTACAAATCAGGTTGAGAGGGGCAGGATGACCAGATGGGCATCAGGAACAACAGAAGGGAGGATGAAGACTTACTCAGGAATGCTCTGTGGCTATCTTGACGTAACACTCTTCACATTTTACATTGACATAGTGTGGGAACACTGGTGCTATTCCTTGGGGGAGGGATGGCAGAAGAATTGGATTTCAGCTCCCAGAATCTAGTGGCAGGTACACAGGCTGGTTGGGAGGTTCTGAGAGCTGTAGTCAAAAAGTCACTTTTCTGAGTTCTCTGCTGCAGTTACATGATGATGAAAAGGTACTCCAATATTCAACTCATGCCAACCTGGGTAAGAAGATGAAGGTGGTTTTGTTTTGATTTGTGTCCTAAGTTTATGCAGGGGATGGGTAGGAAGACTATAACAAGAAGAAGAAAAGGAAGAGAAGGGGGAGGAGGAGGATAGGGGAAAGAAAAGGAAGTACTAACAGCAGGATGTACACAAATAAGACGCTGACCATATGTTTCCTATAACAAAGGTCAAATGCTAGGCTCTTAATTAAGAAAAGTGCATTCTAATGTCATCAAGACAAGCCGCAGGCCATGGAGTTTGCTATCCAAATCATAACACTTAATTGTTTACTAGCATCTCATGATGCTTCAGAACTTCAGGAGGCATGATGTTTTGGACAGCAATTAGATGCCTATTTGAGGAAACCTCTTTGAGAGATCTGATACTGTTAGGCAAGTTCTCAAGTGTTACACACATTTAAGGGTATGGTTGCCAACTGAAAGGTAATTTGATTTTGACTTAGATGGTTTGGGGATATCAAGGGCCCCTGCTGCTGAGAAGAGGCAGCCAAATTTCTCACCTGGCTGGTTGGCCTATAGATAGTTATGCATTTCAGTATTTTAGCTGTCTGTTTTCAATGTATTTAGTCTAAGCACAGTCTGTACTGGGCAGGCTGAAGTGAAAGTAATGAGTTTGCATCTGTATCATGTTAATTTCTTGGACTATAACTCTTAGAATTCTCCACTGGCCATGCTAATTGGAGGATTCTGGCAGTTGTAGTCCAAAAAATTAACTTTTCCAAACTCTGGTTGGTATGTATGCCTCTCTT
The DNA here is from genome assembly GCA_948474755.1 of Ctenosaura bakeri. Classification (NCBI taxonomy): domain Eukaryota; kingdom Metazoa; phylum Chordata; class Lepidosauria; order Squamata; family Iguanidae; genus Ctenosaura; species Ctenosaura bakeri. Next base: position 153,244 of record CAOLHI010002288.1, read on the forward strand.
GCATGTCTGCAAAATGGGAAATGGATGCCAAGAAGGAGACTGATTGGCTCCTGGATTGTTTGTTTGGAGGCCACACAAATGGTGGTAGCAACAAAGCAGTGTGGAAAAAGACAGACAGGTGTGCTTGTATTTTGGAAGGAGGAGAACATGGGGGAGCTCCACTGTTTGACTGGGTGCCACACACTAGTTGAGTTCCACAATGGTGCTGGAGTGAACCCACTGCCACACACCAGCACTACAGGCAGTGCTAAAATTGTATAGGTGTGGATCTCAGTGCAGGCTGGGTTTGTGCAACAATTATGACTGAAGTGTAAGACTGAGGAGGAAATGTCTGTGTGCTTCTTACACTCTTGATTCCAAGAGGATTTAATACATGTGTCACTTTGACCTAGTTTGTGGTTAACTTGGCTCACCTTCTTGAGTTCTCTGCTCTGGAATTTTTAAAATTTTATTTTAGCTCAGTTTAGCTTTTATTCTCTGTCATGAGCTCTGTGGCAGCTCATCAGTGTTCCCTGGGTAGTTGTTTTTTAGAGGCTTCATTCCTTGGCCATGGAATGCCTATATGTGGTTTGACCAGTTATCTATAGTTTCATTCACTAACTTGAGACAACCCTACCACACCATCTCCCTTCTCTTTGTATGTTGTATCCCTGGGTTATTTGTCATGGACTGGTATCTTTCCTGAGTGTCTTTTGGAAAGAGACGCATAGTCTCAGGGGTTTCCATTTGCAAAATGGATGCATGTTTTCTAGAATGCCTTTTAAATCCTTTATGCCTTTGGCCATTTCTGCACTACACTGTTATAGTGCTATTATTCCACTTTCAACCTCCTGTGGAATCCTGGGGTTTAAAGTTTAGGGAGGGGCCTTTAGACTTCTGAGCCAGAGAAATCTTTGGCCTCAGTAAATTACAAACCTCAGAATTCCACAGGATGTTGAAAGTGGAATAATAGCAGTATAACAGTGTAGGGTGGAAATAGCCTTAATGTGGCTACTGGGCCCACATGCTTGAATCATCTACACTGCATGCACAGAGTTATGTCTTTATGTCTTGTTCTGTGCTTATGGCACAGCTGGGTCTGAAGTGTGTTCGGTGGATACATCTCAATGTGCAGATGTGTATTTTTTTTAAAGTGTTGATTTTCAAAAATTAGATTTTTAAAATTAGATTTTTTTTTATTTCACGAGATGGTACAGCTAATTAAAAACGGGCTATCTTTTAACTCAAACTCTGTCCACTGTATTGTGGACAATACTGAAATCATTATCAGAGAAAAAAAGTTTTCATCCTCTTTTTAGAAGATGATTTTTTAAATATGGAAATCACATGGTGATATACTTGTACTCTAAAACCAAATACAATAATTGCACTTTAATAAAGGAAAGCATTTCAATATGCAACATTACCTTCCGCTATGTGTATGTGTATATTCTGCTGTGTGTTGGATGAAGGAATAGAGGGCATGCTCATCAAATTTGCAGATGACACCAAATTGGGAGGGGTTGCTAATACGACAGAGGACAGGATCAAAATTCAAAATGACCTGGATAGATTGGAGAGCTGGGCCGAGGCTAACAAAATGAAATTCAACAGAGAGAAGTGTAAGGTCCTACACTTAGGTAGAAAAAATGGAATACAGAAATATAGGATGGGGGACACGTGGCTGGATAGCAGTACGTGTGAAAAGGATCTAGGAGTCTTCATAGACCACAAGCTGAACATGAGTCAGCAGTGTGATGTGGCAGCCAAGAAAGCTAATGCAATTCTTGGCTGCATCAATGGGAGTATGGTGTCTAGATCGAGGGAGGTACTGGTACCACTCTACTCTGCTTTGGTTAGACCCCATCTTGAATACTGTGTCCAGTTCTGGGCACCCCAATTCAAGAAGGATATTGACAAGCTAGAGCAAGTCCAGAGGAGGGCGACCAAAATGATGAGAGGCCTGGAAGCCATTCCCTATGAGGATAGACTTAGAGAGCTGGGTATGTTTAGTCTGCAGAAGAGGAGGTTAAGAGGGGACATGATAGCCATGTTTAAATATTTGAAGGGATGCCATGTAGAGGAAGGAGAGGGCTTGTTTTCTGCTGCTCCAGAGACCTGGACAAAGAGCAATGGATTCAAGCTGCAGGAAAGGAGATTCCACCTGAACCTCAGGAAGAACTTCCTGACAGTCAGGGCTGTCTGGCAGTGGAATGTGCTGCCTTGGAGTGTAGTGGAGTCTCCTTCCTTGGAGGTTTTTAAGCAGAGGCTAGATGGCCATCTGTTGGGAGTGCTTTGAGGGTGTTCCTGCATGGCAGGGGGTTGGACTGGATGGCCCCTGTGGTCTCTTCCAACTCTACATTTCTATGATTCTATGTAAGGGGGGAGGAATAATCCACCTGCAAGTTGACAAATTGTATGTCCTAAGTAGAGTGGGCCATTGAAAATTTCTCCTGAAAATCTTTGCTTGCTTTGCCTCTTTGCACACCACAGTGGTTGGATCTTTCACAGGGGTAAAGCTACAGGGAGGCAAATGAAGGAATTTCCCCAAACAAGATTTCTGCCTCCCAAATGAAATTTTCCTTCAGTCTTCAAATTACTAACATTGTAGAAGATGAGACATTGAAAACCAACCACACCTAGACCTCTTATCTTACTTGTGTTCACTTTCCCTTGGAACCTCTCCCTGACCCTTTTCTTTGGATGCCAAACTATTTCTGAATGTTCATCTGAAATGTTAAGTGACTGGAACACTAGAAACTTGCATACTGAAGGAAAATTTCATCTGGGTGAGGACAATTCTTATGGGGAGGGCATGCCCTCATTTCCTTCATTCTCTATAACTAAACCCTTGGTTCTCCAAGAATGGACATACAAAGTATTGTATTCATGCAGACAGTACTTAGAATACTTTGCTAGAAAAAATATCCCACTTTTCCTCTAAGGTGTTCACATGGTGTGCAAAGGTTATGTTCAATTTTGCTTTAAAAACAACTGTTTAACATAGCTCAGAGTGAATTGCCAGGATCATCCCCTTAGGTTAACTTCATTGCTGAATGAAGATTTGAACTGGGTTCCTCTGATCCACCACTACAGGTAGAACAAGGACTACCATTCCTAGAATCTCCTATGCCCTTTTAGCATCTTACCTTTTTCTGCGACGGGGGAGCGTGTCTCGCGCGAGAAGCCTCCTTCACGACACTGCTGCTTCCCCCCTCCTTCCTTCCACAGGGTGCTTCATGATGACGTGACCGTCGCGCGAGCACCCCGCCCCTTCCTTCTGCAGGGCACTGTGGGAGCTGTAGGCTCCGCGTGGAAAGGAAGCGTTTCCCGCCCGGCTCGCCGAAGCACTGCATGGAGGTAAGTGTGCGAGGGCGGCACGAGCATTGCGCGAGCGCAGGATATTTTCGGCTTCAAGTCGAAAATCAAAATATACGCCCGGGCCCTGCTTCAGCCTCGTGAGCGCTGCACAAGTGGAAGTGCGTCATGCGCAGCGGCACTCCCATTTGCTTGGTGCTCAGGGGGCGCTCGCGCAAAAAAAAAGTGTGAAAAAGCTTCTAGTCTTCATGTTTCCATGTCTCATCCACATAGGTCATAGCTTGTAAGTCCTACAGGTATCTGGAATACATAATAAAATTCAAGAAGTACTCAAAATAAAATTCCCATTATCCTCTAAAATATATCTGTTAAACATGATAGAGACCTTACATGTAAACAAACTCAAAAAGAAAATAGTCCTTTGTATGATTACGGCCGCCAGACTGTGCTACACACAGTTATGGAAGGAGAAACAGTCCCCAAGACTTGAAGATTGGCTAATAAAATTATTTGATATCACTGAGGCTGATATTGTAATAGAGTCCTTGGAAGGCAAAAGGAAAAGGGAAGTTATTGAAGTATGGAAATCAGTTTCCCCTATATGGGAAAACAATTGGGGTAAAAATGTGGTAACTTTTCTTGAATAAATATGAATAATTATGATGCACGGACTGTAAGTGTCATGGTGTTACATTAAAGATCTTTACTTCGGGGGGAATGGGTATGTTTTGAAAATGACAGTGTAAATTAAGGAAGGAATAGCTAGGTGTACTTAGGAAACAAATGTGATCTGGTCTATCTGTGAAGAGATGGATTGATTAAGCTATCTGGTAAAATGTGACAAAATAGTTAATTTAGATGTAAGAATTTTATAAGAGTATATTTATATAATAGAAATCTATAATAGAAATTTATATAAATTATATTTTATGGGAATAATTAGACTTGTTATAACAATAATAATTTATGCCGGAATACTGTATATTCAGGATGTAAATGTTTTTGGTAAAATTATTTCTTTAAATGTATAGGTGGATTTAAATCACGTTTGTAAGATTTAGAAGGAATTTATAGATAGTGAAACGTATGTTAAATTGAGTTTCAGCAATGAGGGGAGGGTATAAAAAGGGGAGGAACTAAGTTCTGTTTTTATTTTTCGTTATTGTTGTGTGGTTTGTATGGTTAAGATAAGTAGTTTTGGTTTGAGGTGTTAGGTTATTTGGGTTGTGGTTAGTTAGTGGGGGGTGTTGAATGTTCTATATGTATAGTATAATTGTTTTGTGTGTATAGAACTGTCTTTGTGTTTTGTATTGAATAAAGTTAATATATATATGGAAAGTAAGTCCTACAGGTATATCTAAAAAGATGTATGCATAACAGTATGAGTACAATGACGTGCTGAAGTTCAGTTTCAGTCTAACAATGGACTCTTAAAATCTTCCCCTTCATTGGAATAACTGAATACAGGGAGAGGCCCAGCGTCAGGGGTTCACGTCAGCAGCAAACACTTACATTTAGATGACGGCAGAGTTCATCAACATTAAGAGTAGATCACTGATGGCAGACCTGTCCAGTGGCACAAAGAAAGAAGAAGACAATCCCATCCAAGGGTTCATATTGAACATTCAAACATCACATATAGGGTCAGAAGTAGAATCTGCTCTGCTGGATGCAATGTTTTGGGTATTAAATAGAAATGTTCCTTTTTTTGGATGATAGCTTCCAGAAACTGCAGAATTCTGAGGGCCATAGCCCTAAACAGTAATACCTTCAAGTTCTGGTTGTAGGCGCCATCATGCTTAAAGTTGATAGAGGTCAACTATGAGAATGAAGAGACCAGAGTTTCATGCAAACTGAGTTTGCCCCTTCACACTTATCTCCAAATGCTCCATAAGAGGCCATGATTGTGTGGAAGACAGCCTGACCCAGACTTAAAATATTTGAAAACAATTGTTATTGACACTGCAAGCACTTGTCCCCCTTCTCCAAATTGACAACGAAAGCAAGAGCCCCTGTAACTGAAAAATTAAGATTTACACTGCAATTGGATCTTCATGGTACAGAACATGAGCAACACTCCCCCACTCATGAGGCCTAACCTTGTGTGAGCACCATTTCCTGGCCAGTGACTCCAAAGAAAATAGAACTCCTGGTTGGCATTTAATGGAAGTCTGCAGAAAACTTGTCAAAATACACCACTTCATCTGTCAGATGCTTGGGACAAGACCTCTACAGTAGTTTCCAGAAACTGAGCTCAATTACTTACACTTTAAATTATCTTTAATTGTCGCATGTGAGCTGCAGGGGGAAAAATCCCCCTCTGAACCAAGACCCGAGCTATTATGGATCACCTCATAATTGTAGCTTTAATAAGTGTACTGTAGCAGGTCATCAGTGGAGGTTAGCATGGGGTATAGCTCGGTGAAGCCCACTACTTAATATGAGTAAGTGAAAGTGACACATCACTATAGTTTGATCAATTACGTACGGGTAGTTTAGACTGTAAACTTTTTAGTGCATGTAATTACCCAGCCAGATGTTTTAATTTAGGACTTTCCCCTCCCTCCCCTGCACTTCTCCTGTGCCCTAAAATCTCATTTCTCCCTTTCTTCTGTGGCATGAAACATGCAAAAGAATGAATCACTAAATAGAGCAACAGTTGCCATCAAATCTCACACAAAGCAAAGCAAAGCAAAGCAAAGCAAAGCAAAGCAAAGCAAAGCTCCAAGTGAATTTGGATATTTTGCTGAGGAGAAATTTGTGTAGGCACATCTGAAGGAAAGTCAAAAGAAGATTTTATTTAATTTTATTTGGCCAGGTTTTACTTGGCAGTTGCAAGACAATAACTTGACTTTTCTTGCAAAGCATGTGGGGGAACCCCATGCAAAGAGAAAGTGCTTCTTGGAATAAAAGCACTTAAGGACAAAAAGGATACAGTGAAGTGAATGATCATCATGAAAACAGAGAAAAGAGTCTGTGGAATCATGTGATAATGCTGGAAGTGACTCCATTTATCTGATTACAGAACGTGTCTATTTAACTCCTCCTCCCATCCAAAATGAAGACTGAGATCCAGAGAACAAGGTTTCTTTTCCCCAGCGGGGGGCAAAGCTAGCAAGATAACCTGCACAACCTCACTGTATAACAATGCTGCCATTGCATCAGGGAAACATATAATTAACCACACAGAGATTTCACAAGGATTTCAATGTGGATATTATTTATCACTAATCTTGAAATTTACCACTGCTGTTTCTGCCTTGGAAAAAGAAGATTGTTACCTAGGTATCAGATCATGGCAAGTGTCACTTTAAAAGTTACCCCTCTGTTTTTGCTATCCTTGGAACTGGGCATCATGGCTAGAAATACACATTGTCTAGGTGTGCTTTCCTCAACCAGAGATAGCATTTAGAGGATAACAGTAGTCCAAGACAGCTAAACAATTTTGTCCAGATCCTGTACATATAACAAGAGTAGTATTCTTTGCACTGAACCTGATCCTATAAGCATATGCTCAGAGGTCATGACTTTTCGGAGTATGATTGATTGGGGAGAACAGAGACCAAAGGACTGAGATCAAGAAATTGGTAGCAAAAACTTTCGTAGGCTAAGTCTAAGGCTTTCATGTGTTCTCTCTGTTTAGCTACTGCCTCACAGCAGCAGTTGGTATAGGGAATGGATTTACCCAACAATGAAATATTGTTGTAAACTGTTATTGTTATACTGCAAAATATTTTTGTAGCAGTGTGGTCTTGAATGGATTGTTAAGATCGATTTGCTTGCCAAAGGACCCACTCTAATGAAGATGAAGGCCAGAATGTTGTCGGTGGCATTTGCTCATGTAACCAGAGTTCATGCCAGTGTGTATGTACTTTTTGGAATGTTCCTTCTTGTGCAATACCCTCTGCCATGCAATTATAGTTTGACATTGCCAGGGTGTATTCTGATTGCCAATTAATTGCTGGGAGAGAGCTGGGGCAGGGTGCTTGGGGACATGTTCAGTTAAAGTTGACCTGAGAACTGCATTGTGTTGTGGATGGAATCATAAATCCAGATAAAGTGGAGCTTTATGTTCTGCCAGGTTGCTATTGGATTTCAGCTGAAAACTAGAACTCGTTTGTTGATATGGATCAACATACCTGCCTGCAATTTTGAACTCTCTCTTGGCATGATGAGCATTAGTGCTTTCAAATTAGTCATTTTGATTTTTTTCATTCCAGAGGTGTTTACATTCTGCTTCTTCAGCTTGCAGACATGAACATAATTAATGAAATCCTCTGGATCTGAAATTCCAAAGTCAGTGCACATGTAAACTTTAAGCATATAGCCTAGGCTTCTACTTCACAAGCTTGTTTTTTATGAGCAAATAATTTTATGTGGAGGACCAATCACATAAGCCCTACCTGTTGTCCAAAGTGGCACAGCTCAGGCATCTGTTTATCCCCCCAGTGAATTTAGAACATAGGCACAAGATTTATTTAACTCTGGAATTTATTGAAGCCTCCAGATGTTTTGGACTTTATCTCCCAGAAGCCCAAGTCCACATAGTTAATGGGCAGGTATTCTGGGAAGCCAGATCTAAAACATCTGGTGGACCAAAGGTTGAGAACCACTGTACTAATGACTTTAGTGACCACTCTTATTGCTACAATAGGCCAGTTAGTAGACATTGCAATCTTCCCACCACCATTCAGTTCACAGGTCACATAACAGAAGATATTTCATACCAGAAGATACTGCTAATAGATCTTCCATACAGCTAACAGTTTAGAACAGGGGTGGATAAAGTGCAGCTCACAGGCCACATGTAGTTCCCAGGACCCTCTAGGATCATTTTTTAGCAGTTCATTTTTTAAGATATACCCAAGTACTCCCCAATGCAGTCTAGTCAGTGTTGAAAGCTTTTTGGCTATGTTTGGAGGCTCGTCAACCCTTCCAGGGGTCAAAAAATTTAGTTCCATTTGGTTCCATTATTTTTCTCCAAATGTCCTCTGAGGAGTGGGGGTACATTTCCATCACATTTTACACATCCTAGTCAGATTTAGACCCAGAAAAAGCCTTTTATGAAACAGGAAGCAAACAGGAAATGACTTCTTATCACTTCCTGTTATTAATACAGGACTCTCCTGGGACCAAAATGGCTTAGGAAGCCCCAAAAACATAGTGAAAATGCCCCCATACTGCTACAGGGGGCTTGGGGATATGTTTTATTTTTCAAAAAATATCTGTCTGTCTGTCTGCCCAGAAGCAGATGTGATGAAGAGGTCCTCAGAGGTCTCCTTGGGGTCTAATATTGGGCCCTTAGTTTTTCCTAATTGCCCACCCCTAGTTTAGAAGGTAGGTAGGGTGCATGCTCAGTTGTCAAGAGGTTTAATATTCTCTCATAGATGACTGGGGTTAAGCACTGAAGATTATAGAGGAACACTTAGATGTCAGACCATGGGAGGATACATTAATTAAAAGGACAATAGAAATTCAGCTAAGTGGGCTGGTCTGCCAAAAGACTGCAGAAAGTTAAATTACTAAACACAAAACTTTGGTAGCTTAGCTGCATGAAATTCGTCTTCCTATTTTTATTAGAAAACAAGGGAAAAGAGATAACAATATGCTGAAAAATGATATCTTGTACTTAAAACACATTTTATTAAGTGTTTGAATGTAGCTATGCAATGATTTGCACCATCTGGTCTGATATCAAAGGTTAAAACCTAATTTCCTGTGTGTTCAATTGCAGGGCCATTAATTATTTCATATTTACACTGGTTGTTCTGGAAATGTTGTGTGCACTAACACCAAGATGCAGGAGTTTATACTGTTTGGTGAGCAGGGATGAGCCATGCAAAGGGATCTGGTAGCATCTTTGAGAATAACTGAGAGAAAGAAATTGACAGCCTATGCTTTTGTAGACTTAAGTCCACGTCATCAGATACATGAAGTGAAGTGCCCAGAAACAGACCTTTATGTGCACACTGTTATGTGTGAACAGCAATAGAAATGTAAACTTTGTGGGTATGGTGATGATGAACAAAGGCCTGAGGAAAGACGTTGTCTCAAGCCAAAGTGAGTAGATAACTGTATGAATGGTGGAGGGAATTATTGGAGTGTAGTGTGATGCTGGCTGGGAACCAGAAACGAGATGTGATAAATTGTCCAAGAGAGACTCCATGAGGTTAGGGTGTTAGCTAGTGTTATAATATGTGCAGAGTGTCAGGAAACCATTGTTTCTGTTCAACCCACTGTTGATGGATTGGAATTTGTGGTTAAGTTGCAATTTTGCTGTTTCTCTTTCCAATCATCCTTTGTAGTGGTTTTGATTTGATTTGTTTTGTTCAAAGACTGCTGTTCTGAGGTCTGAAATGGGATGCTGAGGAAGATTAAAGTGTTCTGCAACAGGTTTTGTGTATTCCCATTTCTAATGTTTGATTTATATCCATTTATCCCCAGCACAGAGACTGCCTAGTTTGCCCAATGAAGAATGCTGAAGGATGTTGTTAACAGAGGATGGTGTATATCACATTAGAGGATGAGCAACTAAAAGTACTTCTAATATTGTGGGTGATGTGATTAGTTCCTTTGATGACATTTCATGAGTAGATGAGTGGGCAGAGTTGGCATCTGGGTGTGTGACAAGGTCTTGTACCTGTGTCCCATCCATGCTGTTTGTCCTTCTGTAGGTGAGTAATTGCTTGAGATTGGGAGGCTGCCTCTAGGCAAGTAAAAGCCTGCCATCAGCCTTTGACATGGTAGCATGATTATCCAGAATAGGCTGTTTTTCACTGATGATATGTCTGAGTAGTCTCAGTGGGGACCTGTATGAGACCACTAGTGGGATTCTATCTTTTCCTGTTTTCAGTCTGTTCTGTAACAGATAAATCCTGGGTACAGGTCTTGCCTCGCTGATTTTTTTTCTTTTACTTCATATGGTAGGTACTGTATCTTGAGGAATGCTTGCTGTAATTCCATGAGTTTGATATCCCTGTCTTGTTGGTTGGAGCAGATACAATTGTATTGGAAGACTTGGCTATAGAGTATGAATTTGGCAGTGTGTTCAGGGTGGAAACTGAAGGCATGTAAGTACCTGTAGCAGTCATGTCAGTCATGTCTGCTAAAGTTTGAGCTTACTATTCATCAGGTAGGCTGATGTATACATATATCTAGTATTTCAATTAAATAAAGGCCAACTCCAAGATTATCAATATGATGCTTGCCTGTTGTGGCCAGAAACTTGTTAGTCATTTTTGTCAGTGTAAGGGTTACTTACTCTGATGTAAGTCATTTTTTTGACTGGTGTGTAGCAGCATCAAGAGGATGTCAATGAAAACCATCTCCCTCAGAAAAGAAGATTGCCCAGTTCCCTCTCCTGATGGAGTTGGCGCCTGCCACCAGCACAACATCCCTGACTCTTTTCTTCTGGCACTACAGCACTACCTCAGCTTCTTCCTCTACTGACCTGGTTATACCAACAAACAGGACCTTGACTGTGTTATTATATGACAATTAATTCAGATACGAGGTGGAAATTGCTAATAAAACAGAAGGAAAGATCTTTCTTACTGATGAAGTTATAAGTGAAGCTGACTGAGATCCCAGATCAGGAGATATATTGCATATGCATAATTATGATATGTCTCGCATACACCCCCCAACTCACCTTTTTCACTGCCTCCAACACGACCATTTCCTGGCCATTGCAGAATGGGAGAGGGGTAGTTGCAGAGAAAAATTTAATTATGTCCCTATAGCAATGATATCACCTCTAGGCACCTTCTGAGAACCTGCAGGAGGTCCTAGAGGATGCCTGTTGCTGTATAGGATAACAACTGGCTGCTCCTCTGCTACCCTCCTGCTCTCTACTGCTCAGAAAATAGTGTTGCTGGGGAGGAGTACAGCAGAGAAAATGTGTATTGGGAGGATTTCAACTGGGCAAGTAGGTACAGAGTTCTGACTTCAGCAATGATCACAAAAAAGAGTTAAGATATTGTAAATTGGACGTATGCCATCACAACTTTTAACATGATGCCAGCCTTTATGTTTACTATGACCTTTCTAAAACAAAGGTGGGGGTACCTTTGCCTCTCAGATGTTTTGGGTTACAACTCTCAAATATCTTATAATCAGTCCATACCATTGTTGGGTGGGGCTGATGGCAATTCACAGTCAAAACATGAAGAAGAAAAAAGGTTTCCCATCATGGTCTAGTGCAGTGGTTCTCAACTTTTCATTCTCCAGATGTTTTGGACTTGGCTTGCCAGAATCCATGCCCATTAGCTCTGTTTGTTTGAGCTTCAGGAAGTTATAGTCCAAAACATCTAGAAGAACAAAATTTTAGAACCTCTGGGTTAGTGGCATAAGGTCTCTTAGTATTTATTTTGATTTTTTTTTTAAAAAAAACAATTTTCATTCTGCATTAGAATGTAAAATAATTAAGAATCTCCCTCAGAAACAAACCCAGCACCAGTAATTAAAACCAGGAGTAGTCACACATCTGAACAAAACATAATAGAACTTGAGACAGAACCTAACAGTTATTAGACCAAATACGCATCTTTGAGAAGGAAATTTCCATACATTTGTGACTTAACTGAAGAGGTCCTGTTTCTTCTTCTATTGGACTTCAATAAATACCAGGCAGGACCTCAGATATTGCTGGAAATTATGATGGAGCTGGTGGGAGGGAATGTACATATATGGAAAAAAGAATATGGAGAAGTTACTCAGCTTGGCAACATTGCATTTTTGACTACAATTTCTAGAAACACCCCACTCCAGTTAGCATGGTTATTGACCAAATGTGAGATTGTGAGAGTCTATGCTTAGTGGGGGATCTGGGAGTTGCAGTCCAAAGAAGTAAAATTTCCAAACTATGAGGAGAAGGTAGTCCTTGAATTACCAGGTTTCAAGGCATTTCATTTCTATAACTGTGCATTGTTTCCTTTGTGTTCAAAGGAAATGACAAGGTTTAGGCAGAATGAGAAGGCCTCAAGATAGTTAAGATGATTTATCTTGGAGTCCCCTGTGTTGAAATATGCCCCTTCTTTATATCCGGCATCATAACTAATATATAAAACCTTTTCCTTATTGGAAGATGGGTTGGATATGCTTCTGACTTATTTTCCACAACTTATCGCATTAAGAGCCGCTTCACCTCCCCACTTCCTCATCCCCTTTCCCCCTTCCTCTTTCCCCTCCTTTCTACCTTACAGAACATTCGGATTCAAACCAAACATAACTTGAGTCACACACCCTTGGGACTGAAATGTGCAGAGAAAACAATGAAGTGGGACTGTTTGTAAAGCCTTCAACACATTAACCAGTGGAGAGGCGCCCAAGTTTCCACGTAAAAGAGTCCTGAATGGAGGAAGTGACATGGAGCCTATGGAAAATACAGAAAATGTGGAATAAGTCATAAAATCACAAATAAAACAAATACAGTAAATTGGGAATACCATTGTAACTCATAATGATTTTTGCCCTTATGTATACAAACTGACCTAATCTGTGGCAAAGTATAAATCTGCCCATTGGGAAGGGGAAAGCGTTTCTGCACAGGTGGAAGTCTTTATGCAAGGGGCCAGGTGGGGTAGACAAGTTTTCAGGGAGATTTGTGTATTAACTTAGAATGAGGCCAACGGAACCCATGGAACCTTTCCAGCCAGAGGACTCCTCACCCAAGCAATCAGAAGGCACTGTGAAGTAATTCCATCTTTTCCCCATTAATGGATTTTCCAGGGTAAGATGAAGATGGAAGAAGCAGAGGAAAAAAGAGCTACGTGTGGAGAATGACATTAGATGAAACTCCATACAGTTCAGTGTATGAGTCAGGATGATGATATCATGAGAAATATTTTCTGGAACTACTCTTGATCTGGTAGTAACTGAATGAGATGTATATCTCTAGAACAACATTCCAGGTAGTTCATTGACCTCTGGATGTGTTCTTGAGTTTTGCTTAATCTCTATACAAAAGGGAAGATGTGCAGTTGTCAGAACAGACATGTATGTGTAGCACAAAGTTTGGAAAAGTTACCTGTTCAGACTTTAACACTTAGAACCTCCATGCCCATGGCCTTACTGGCTGAATGATTCTGGTAGTTGTAGTCTTCTAAAGTAAATTTTTCAGGCTCTAGTGTAAATAAAGGAATATCATTTTTGTCACACAGAAAGTAATGCTATCCTGTCATCCCCGGCTCAGCTACCTCTTCTTTACTTTCAGCTTAGTGGAGAAAAGAAAAACCTAATGCAGGAGCAAGAGAATTTTTCAGCCATATGAACTAAGATATTGAAGAAACCTATTACTTTTGCTGTGATACATTTTTCTGGCTGGTGGTTTCCTTTAGCCGAGAATCTCATGATTTCCATAGCAGTTGGGCCACAATATATTCCATAAATATGACATATCAGGGGGATGCTATGGTAAACCATGTCCTTTCTTGCAAGCTATCACTCTATGCATACTAAGATTTTATATAGACTACGTAGCTTCATGGACTGGATCATGGTAGATTGTAGCAAATTAACTTCAAGCAACTGATGAATAGTTATCCCAAAAGAACTGAAAACTTAACTAAGCAAAATAAAAAGGTTGGGAAAACAAAGGAAGACAAACAAATAGTAATTAATTATTCAGATGAAGAGACATTATCAAGATGTATAAGGTTTACTGTTTTTGGTATATTTGTTTTTTGTTTGTTGAGTACAAGGCATGTCTAAATCAATTTGCCTTGCAACTCAAAGTAGTGTTTGTGAAAATCATCAAGGTACAGCTCAGAATACCAAATGAAGTAGGTTTGTATTGCTGGCCTCAATACAGCAATGCAAATTTCTTTTGCTGCTCAGATTAAATCTAAGCCAGAGAAGAATTAAAGTCTCCTCACAACCCCTGCTCCTCACTCTTCCATAGCCATACCACCCTTCAAGTTCTTTGCATCCTGTTACTTTCTCCCTTTTCTACAGCAGGTCTCTCTTTCGCTCTCACACGCATATACCCACCCACCTACCCACTGCATACCAGACACATGGAATGCTGGGAAATAAAAGTCTTACAATCCACTGAACCATGCTATGGTATTCATAAAATAACATTATCCAGCATTCTTTGTGTCTGGAACACTGCCAGAGTAATATGTCACACATTAGAATCAGGAAGGGAAAAGTGAACTGGACCAGACCAAATGAATCGGTAGCCATTTCCACATTAGAGTGTTATAACTCTATTATTCCACTTTCGACATCCAATGGAATCCTCAGGTTTGCAGTTTAGGGAGCGGCCTTTGAGGCCACTCCCTAAACTGCAAACCCCAGGATTCCATAGGATGTTGAAAGTGAAATAATAGTGCCAAACAGTCTAGTGTGGAAATGGTCCATGACAGCTCAGCTCTGAACAGACCCAAACACAGAACATTTGAATCACTCTGAAAATACAAACTAAAGTTCCACAGAGCACAGTGGCTCTTAATGCACCAGCTATGCCCTGAATTATGTTGGGTAGGCCCATGTGCAAACTAACTGTATCTGAAACACCGAAATCCAGGTTTATGGACGATACAGTGTTTGGTTTCTGAGCCTGATGCCAATGTTGTGCATTTTTGATAGTGTCTTTATTTAATTTTTATAGGTTTTATTGATATTAGAACCAAACTGGATTTCTTAAAATCTGTGAAAAAAACATTCATATAACAAACTTTTCAGTGTTCCTGCATGGCAGGTAGTTGGATTAGATGGCTGTTGCAGTCATTCCCAGCTCTCAGATTCTACAGTTCTGTGATTCTGATGTCAATGTTGTTCTGCCCAAAAACTTTGTGAACATTGCTAACAGAAACAGAACAATTCTGGCAGCATGCCCCACTCTGCATACTCTGTCTGGGCTGATTTTGTGCTTCGTAAGTGGGGCAGAAGCAGAACCTGGCAAAGTTACTCCTTTGGACTATGACTCCTGGAATTCCCCAGCCTGCATGGCCAGTGGCCATGCTGGCTGGGAGGTTCTGGGTGTTTTAGTCCTGAAAGGGTAAAAAGCTCTGGAGAGAAGTTATGAAAAATTCATCACTACCGAGAGACTGCCATTATTAAAAAAGCCTCTCTCTCCCCCAGTGACATCCCAGGCTAATGCTGTGATTTTCCATATTGGCATGTGTATACGCTGGCAAGATTCCCCGTTTACCTGTAAAAGTTGCCAGTCCCCTGAAGCTAAATCTGCATCCTATTGTTTGCTTTACTGATGACTCCAGGGAGTTGCTGGGCTGTGGCGCAATCAGAGAACTTGTTCCAAAGCCCTCATTCCAGTCTAAAAGACACCACATATTCAATTGTGAAGGTGCAAGGTAATCAGCAGAGGAATATGCTGATCCACTGCTATGTGGCTGAGTCTACCCTTCTCGAAATCCATGAGCTTTTGCTTTCTTTGGCATGTTTTGCCACCATTTGTTTCACATTTTGTTTCAAGTGGATGTTAATTTCATGCCAGACTAATAAAGTTGGAAACTTCCACCTACTTCCCTAAACAGAATAGCCCTAGTAGATGATGTGTGAATGTAACACATGGTCCAACAGCAGGTTGTTTCTCTCCTCTATTGACAGGCTAAGAGCTTGACTGAGTGGGTTGGTGTCTCAGTTAGCTGGGGTAAGAACAGGCTCTCTGTCTTTGCCAATTAGAACTCAGACTCAAAACCTATTGATGATAACTTCGGGCTGCAATTTAATTTTTACTGATGGTTGAAATAGGGTTAGGCAACATGTCATCTTCCAGATATTGTAGGACTGCAACTCCCCTAGCTCAAACACATATAACAAATGAGGAGTAGTGATGGGAGTTATAGTCCAACAATCTCTGAACAGTCACATGTTCTCTATGCCTGGTGTAGGGCATCTGGATATTTCATCAAAGGAAATTGATATGATAGATAGAGTCTCCAGTCTGAGTGTGGGACAAGGGCTCCTACATCACCTTCTTCTTCCTCACCCCTCTAACCTTGAAAATGGGAGGGAAGCAGCAGAAAGGATCCAGCTATATTCCTATGGTTTGAGACAGAGCACTGAATGGGAAAGAGAATCTTACAAAAAGTTAAAAAGTCTGCACTGAAACTCTGTTATTTTGCACTAAAATACAGCACAGTTTGGTTCTTTTTGAAGACAAATAGACACATAATAAAGACCTCAATGTTTTAACCTTATTCCCAAGCTCCTCAGCTTTCTCTGCTCCATTAACTCTAGCTTTGGCATTAGTTTACTCCCTGCAGATTCAAGAAAGGAATTGCTATGACTTATCACCTTATTCTGCCTCTCCATTTTGTATCTCTAAGAACTCAAAATAAAAACAATTATATATACACTCATACTATGCCCCCAAAGATATATTGGTAATATACAGCTATCATAATTAGTAGGCACTAATAGCCTTCATTTGAAAAGAATGGTTGTTTCATTAGATTTTTGGATTTCCTTGAAGTGGTGTTCCATCCTCTGTGAGCCATTGCCCTTATCTATAACCAACCTTCTCTTGCAGGGTTTCTCCCTTTCCCTTGCAAATGCGGATTTACTGATTGAGGTCTTACTAGCTAAAGAATCAGTCTTGTGCAATACAAGATCAGAAAATCATAGAGCTGAAAGGAGCTCTAACTTTGTTTTTAAGTCCTATGTTGGAAGATGGCAGGTTATTAAATGATTGAATAAATGAATGTTTGACCCAGTGCTAATTCAAGAAGTATACTGCTATAGCATCCCAGATATGTGGCCACTTAGCTTCTATTTAAAAACCTATCAGATTTACTAGCTTGGCATCATAGCACTGGGAAGGGTTTCAGCCCCTTGGACCAATTTGGCAGAGAAAACTACAGTTGTACTCTAACTGCAAATGGATTAGGAACATGCTTTTTTTCAGCTGTGAACCCCAGGTTCACAAGGTCTCTCCTGCATGTGGTGAATACTCTCTGCCATTGGATACCATACCCTCCCACTGTCTCAATTTGGCAGGGACATTTCTGATTAATCCTCTGTCACCCCACTTTTTCAGCTGTTTTTAAAATGTCCTGATTTCTCTCTCCTCCTCCACTTCCCCCCTTTTTTTCACCTTATTTCAGTTGCAGTAAGCTGAGTTCAAAATACAAAAGTAGTTTCCACTCAGTTCACTCAGCATGGGGAAGAGGAGGCAGAATCTTGCACTTCCCAGTAGACTCAGATAAACTTCTACGAGCTTATATGTGCTTCTTTGTTAATAACTTTTGCCATCTCAGTCACATTCTGATGTTGTTTTGCTTACATATGTCCCAATTCTTATCTGTGAAATGTTGGAGGGTACAGGATTTGCACACTTCACAAAATTATTTACAGCTTTTGAGAGTTTTTTTTCTTCAAAAACCCTCAAAAATGGGCAAACTAATTTATACACAGGTGATTAAAATCTAACTTTTCTAGGAGTATTGAGTGCACTTGCTGCGTAGTCAAAAGGTCCTTTCAGCTTCACCACTAAGAAAATTCAAATGATTTTTACCTTGAGCACTGTGTGTTGTACATACTTGTACCATAGCCCTGTGGTGCAGTGGTTAAATGCTGGTACTGCAGCCACAAGGTTGTGAGTTATATCCTGCCGGGCTGCAGGTTGACTCAGTCTTCCATCCTTCTGCAGATCAGTAAAATGAGTACTCAGCTTTTTGGGTGCAATTAGCTAAAAACACACACATTGTAAATCGCTTAGAAAGCACTTAGTTGATAATAGATATAGAAATACACATGCTATTGCTATTGCTATACCTGTTATGTGCTTATTCCTTTTTCATCTGGGAGAAGCATTACTGCCTTATCAATTTTTCAGAATTACAGGAAACTGATAAAAAAAAAGTTGTTTTGTCCTATGGAAACTGTTGTGTCAGGACCAGTGAGTCTTAATTATTGATTTTCCCCCCCAGAAAATCATTGTTTTCATCAATTTCATAACTTCATCTTTTTAACAACACTTAGCCCAAAGCTACCCATGCCAAAAATTACAGTTCATGCCACCATTAAACTGCACACAAATATTTCTGAGTTTCCAGGATAGCTTCAAAGATAACTGACTAAAACTTAATCAGATCAATATAAACAAGGAAGTTTCACAATACAAATTATTATGCTTTTCCAAGGAAGTTGGTTTTATTGCTTTTGGACTTTCACTTGGCTATTATCATTATATTGCTGGGGGTAGGAAGCAAGTGAGGCAGGGATCTGAAGGCAATGTTGTGTAACGTCAACTGTTCTGGCTTCTCAAACCCCGGATCAAGGATGAAGGTTTAGAATGAGGCGCCTTCCTTCCAAATGACAGCTACTGCCCTCATCTCAACCTGCTGTTTTTTAGTGGTACTTCGCAGATTACTAGCAATTCCCCAGAGAACAGAAAGGCTTTTACCTCCTATGGATTCAAAACCATTCCAACAGCTGTAACTATTTCATTTTTAATTTACTTGATACAGCCTTGTCTTTGCTTAATCCATCAAGACAATTCCCCATGTTCCTAGAACAT
Organism: Ctenosaura bakeri; assembly: GCA_948474755.1. Classification (NCBI taxonomy): domain Eukaryota; kingdom Metazoa; phylum Chordata; class Lepidosauria; order Squamata; family Iguanidae; genus Ctenosaura; species Ctenosaura bakeri. The sequence goes on from CAOLHI010002288.1 coordinate 172,028, forward strand.
AAATTGAGAGGGAGGAGGAAGATGTAGTGATCATTGTGACAGTGTGTGGTGGGGTATCATTAAAGCAGAACAGGCTTTGAGAAATTGTGTCTAAATTGTAGCCAAATGTACTGGGAATGTTCTATGCAATTCTGCAGATTGAAAATGAGTTTGCTTTGCAAGTGCAGTAAAGTCTGTTTTCTGTTTTCAGGCATAGTATAGGCCAGTACTGGATGTCACCATACATACAATATTTGCAAATGAATGAATGAATGAATGCTTTGCTACTCAAGAATCCAAGACATGTTCATTCTGGACTGTGAAGTTTTCATCACTTTCTGCAGTACCTATGTACATCACCATAGGTACATTATAGATATGAATTAACAGAAAGTGAATACAGGTATAGCCGAGTCAACAAAGCCACTGACAATGAAGCCTGTTTTTACAATGGGCCTTTCCACACTTCACTGTCATAGTGCTATTATTTCACTGTCAACCTCCTGTGGAATCCTGGGGTTTGCAGTTTAGGGACAGGCATTTAGAATTCTAAGCCAGAAAGCTCTTTGGTCTCAGGAAACTACAAACCCCAGAATTCCACAGGATGTTGAAATGCATTGTGTGTGTGTGAGTACAAACCTCTTGTTTTATGTAAACCAAGTGTCAATACTGTTACTATTATGTGTTTGCACTTCTATATTCACTCTTGTATGGTCACAAATAAGGAATTTTAACTTCAAAAATAAACTGGAAAAAGAAAGTGGGATGATAGCATTATAACAGTGTTGAGCAGAAAGGCCCAAAGTCTTTTTACATGTACCCATCCTCCCTTTTCACCTTTCTTCAGCGTCTAGCTGGATGATTTGTTTGATTTTTTAAACAACATTGCCATTGGAAGGATGGTGAAGGAGGGCTAGAGAAACACAGACTTTTGGAAACTGGTGGCAGCAGCATGTCTATAGTAAAATAATTCAATAAAGCTTGAGCTAGGAAAGAATGGGATTCTATTCCAGCTGATCCTATTTTAGCTGTACATATCTGCCTACAACAGGCAAGGTAAACAACAGCTGTCTCAAGAATCTCTTGCAGAGCATGTGTGAGCAGCAAAGTTGAGATAAAAAGGAAAATAGATAAGCTTGCCTCATCAGCTATCCTTGGTATGTTTTTTTTAAAAAATCATGGATCTGTAGATGAACGTAAGAAAAGTGGAGAGCAGTGAAAGAAGAAAAAAAAGGATCATCTCTGATTGCATTTTGGAAGAAGCCTTTGGGTGGTGTCTGAAAAGTACAAAATGCCTTTTCCTTACTAATGCAAGGATTACCTGACATGATTTTTCTGAATTCACATGTGCATATTTTTAGCTTTGAATAAAGAGCTGAAACATGTTGAACTGTTATTTCTGTGGTGTAGAAACGTATCCCTATTCTTTCCATGTTATTTCTTGCTTTGAAACCAATTTTTCTGACAAAAGAAGAAGTGCTTAGGAGCACATCTACTTTGTTAATTGAGGTGTACTTGTTCTATGATGCAATCATATTATCTAGATATAAGATATTATCCTAGGTAAGCAGCCAATATTTTAGATAATCTTAGATTATCAAAAATAATTATAATTATATAATTATCCCAGAATTTTCAGGCAATAAGATTCACTGCACTGAAGAGGGCTTATTTCTGAGTGGATGTGCAGGAATGAAGTGTGCATTGCCCTACCTACAGAAATCTTGAAATGTTCATATACTATGTTTCCAACATAACTCAGTTCCCATCAGTGGAAGGGGAAAAAGTCCATTAGGTTATGATTATGAGGAATGCTGATAGATGAATTGAGAACATGCAAAAGAAAACCCAAGGGGACTAGCACATGTGATAGATTTGTAATGGATGTGGTCTTGCTGTAATCTACAAATTAAGTACACTGGTCCCAACCCTACATCTCAAAAGATCTTCCATGAGACACCTGATATTATAAAAGAGTGATATCAGATCCAATAAGGGATGTTTAAAAAGGGTTTGTTGTTATGTGTGTTTAAGTTGTTTCCAGCTTATGGTGATGCTAAGGCAAACCTATCATGGGGTTTTCTGGTGCTGAGGGGTGTGTGATGCACCCAGGGTCATCCATGGGTCTTCATGGCCAAGTGGGGAAACAAACCCTGGTCTCCTGAGTCCTAGTCCAATGGTCAAACCACCACAATATATAACAAAAGAGAACACACACCCAGACATGCACATGCTCCTGCCTTGAGATTCCTCCCTCCAGTGATGTAGACTTGAGTCGATTGACTCGGACTCAAGTAGGACTTAGGTCACTTCACTGACTTGTCTCAGACTTGACTTGGCAGTAAATGATGTACTGACTCTACTCGAGACTCGTATATTTTTAGTGACTGACTTGCTACCTTTGGTTTAGTAACATAACACATTCATCCAGAAACCTGACAACTTTGAACAATGTTTCCATCCATTTTGACCTACTGGTCAGATGATAATCTGACTCAAGCCCAATGTGTTGGTGCATTTCTCAGAGGGGAACAGCAAATGGGTTAGGTAATAGGCTTGAGGTAGGCTTGAGGTCTGCTCAGTAGCCTATCCCTGATGCATATTGGAGGAGCCTTCTGAAACTTCTCCTAAGACCAGAAGATAAGACTTGCCCCCCAGAGTGCAGGGCACATTTCTCAGAGGGGAACAGGAAACGTGTTAGGCAACAGGTTTGAGGAGGAAGAATCCTTCCTTCTAAAGATTTTGAAGCTTCAGTAATGGGAATATTCCCCACTTCTGAAAAATCCTCCAGCTTTGGAAGTCAGAAGTAAGAAGGATCCTACTTCCAACTTCAGAAGCCACAGACTATTTTATGCCCATTGGCACAAAAGCCTCCAGCTTGGGGAAGGACGAGTAAGAAGGATCCTATTCCCCACTTCTGAAGCTGCAGATGGCACAATCACAAATGTGGAGGGCCAACTCTGTTTAAATTGTTAAAACTGACTTTATTTGATTCTGTCCAGAAATTCTGAAATATAGGTTGGGCTTTGAAATTGGCTCCCAGACTTGAGACTTGACTTGAAAGTATCTTCAAGGACTTGAGACTTGACTTGAAACTTGAAGGCGGAGACTTGAGACTTGACTTGAGACTTGGAGTAATATAGATATATCACTGCCTCCCCCTCACTATAAGACCCAGAGAAGATGAGCGGATAATTCAACCCTGGTCTCCAGGGTGGTAGTCCAATGCTCAAACTATTATACTACACCGGCTCACATATGTTCTATACCATAATTAGGTCTGGAGATTACATCAAGAATACATAAAACTTCATTGGACATCAACAGAACATGAAATATCCTTGTATATTGTACCCCACCCAGTTAATTTTGCAAAGGAACTGAAAAATCTAATGAAGTCTTCTTATGTTTTTTTTTTAAAGAAATATGTCTCAGCTGCTGTTCTTTAAAACTAATGTATCCTTAAAGCTATAGCCTTTCAGTATCACTTTCTACTATCCCAACTAAACTTTCTGGAATGAGCTGCGTTGCTTTTATAGCCATGTGGTAGGCAAGACTGTTCTAAATCACCCTGTTGACATCAGTCTAATTTCCAATTAGCCATGAGTGAGCAACAGAGTTTGATTATAGGAAAGACCTCAGGCTATATCCTGGTGTTTTGAAAGTCTATTTTGGTGCATATCATGACCTGACAAGCAGAACAGGAACAATCAAGAAAAAAAAATGTTGAAATGTAAGGAATGTGGCTAGTGATGGAAGAATTCCATCTAGCTCAGTCCAGAATTATTCTGCCACCCCTATTCAGAAGCAGACCTTTGGGGGCTCCCAGTAACATCAGACCCTCCTGCTTTTTCTTTCACTGCCCCTTCTTTACGACATCTTAAATTAGCAAGTGGCAAGAGGGTTTTGGAAATGGTAGGCCTCAGGATTTAGGCTTAAATGTTGCTAGAAGCATGCATTGTAAAGTTAGTTTTGAATGAACTGTTTGCCATGCATTTGTCTAGTATCTAAGAAAATGTCTTCAACAGATCTGATGATAAAAGACAATAACATATGTATTGTGTGAAACAGGATTTTCCATTGTTGGTCTCATAATTTGATTGGAGGGATTGATGCTAGGATTGGGTTAGAGAGAGACAGAGACCCTGTTCTTTACTCTTTCAGTTCCATCCACTAGTGTATAAAAATTCTTTTCATTCTAATACTGGTGTCAGTGCTACTGACTCCAGATATTGTTGGATGTGAACTTCCACCAATCTTAGATGGCTAGTGATAAGAGGTGATGGAAGATTCACTTCAGGAATAGCAATAACTACGACATCTCAGACAGAATCTCAGCATCTTAACTGACAACATCTCAGACAGAATGTAGGCTTGTGATTCTAACATCATCACCATTTTTTTCCTATATAATTTTTAGCATCTTTGCCAATGAAGTTTTCAAAGCTTGCACAATGTATTTTATACTTCAGAGTTGGCTAAAAATGATGTTGTCGCTTGTAGATTTTGGATTTTCTTGTATTTTGCTGCACAGTCAACATGGCAACCACTTAATATATTTTTTTAAAACATAATTACAGAAAAACATACAGGAAGGTCTAAGCAGAGCAAGCCAAAAAACTTTCATACTAAATGCCCCTTTCTTTATGTCACACCTTGTTCCATACTGTCCCAAAAGAGGATAATTGAACCACACAACAGCCCTCTGTAAACAATTTGCTCAGCACTCTGCTGATAAAATTGCTTGGGTCAGCTTTGATTCGGATGCTGATAGTTGGTATAGGCCCAGTTGATATAATCTTGTTTCTTCTTTGTCCAGTGTTGATAGATATTTTTCTATTTGTACATCCCCAGGATGTGGGCAGGATCCTACAGGATACGAGAGTCACCACAGCCATGTTGGACCTATGCCTTTCCTGGCTTATAAAAGCAGCCTGAGATGGGCTGGTTAAGTAGTAAAGAAAGTGATGAATCCACCCTGTTTAGCAAATGTGCCTGAATGATCAGTTGCAAGACCTGTCTTTAAGGAAAAAAAATCCTTGAATCCCACTGTACTGAATAATTATTGGCCAGTCTCCAATATTGCATTCTTGGGCAAGATACTGGAGTGTGTAGCTCCATCCCAGCTTCAGAGTTTCCTGGATAAGATGGATTATCTAAATACAATTCAGTCTGGCTTCAGGTCTCTTTATGGGGAAAAGATAGCTTTGGTCAGCTTAGTGGATGACCTAGGACCTTAATGCATGAAGGTGACATACCACCAGAGCAATGTGTTATTGCCGGTTCAGGATCAGTGCTATCACACAAAGTCACGGCTAACCAGCAGCTATCATGTTGCAATCCATTCTAAATCTACCCTTTTCCAATGCTGGAAATCCATTAATGCCTCCTTTTCTGCAACGATCCTGTCACCTGTGGTAGTGTGGTTTCTCAATAGTGCCTGATAATCTTCCTTCTGTAGCCGATCCAAGAGTGGTGTGATGTAGGCATTCCCAGGTTGTCCCTCCCTCAACTACTTCCATGGTGATCTCTGCCCAACAACCTACAGACCACTTTCAGTTCTTTAGGGGTGAACGTGCTAGGAGAAGTGGAGAGAGGATCACATGTTGTGGTAAGTTCGAAATCTATCATTGCTCTGTGTTTACTTTAAATTTCTCCTTTGAGTTTAAATTTTTATTTTTTTAAAATACATTTCTTAGAGTTATAGCATAAAAATGCAATACCGTAGTTTTGGTTTAAACTGCTTCTGTCATCAGTAATGGATTGGATAAGACTGAACAAATCAAGACAAGATAGTGGTGCTCCTGGTCATCTGAAAAGATTCAACCTGTTCTGGGTGAGATTATAATTCTCCTAAAGATTCAGGGCCACAGTTTGAGTATACATCTGGATACAGCCCTAAACTTGGATTGCCTGGAATGTAAATTGATCTGTTTTCTTGAAAATGGCTAATCTAGCCAGATTAACACATTCCTTAGTTGCCTCACATTCAAATTATTTCAACATAGTCTATGTGGCCCTGCCTTTGGCGATTGTTTGGAATCTTTAGGTGGTATAAAAGTTTGCAGCCAGACTGTCAACTTACAGCTAGTTGAAGGAAGCATGAGTCCCTCATCACAACGGCTCTACTGGCTATCACTGTGTTTGAGGCACAAGTCCAAGTGGTTCTTACAGGGCTATAAAACCCTACCTGGTTTGGGTCCAAGCTGTTTGAAGGAGCATATCTTCCCATAAGAACGTGTCCAAGTCAGCCCTTTTAAACAATATTTTCAATTATATTTTTTAAAATTATTAAATAATTAATATACATTTTATATTAAATAATTAAAACTATTTTAATTAAATGATTTTTAATTATTTAATATAATTGCATTTTAAAAATAAAAATGTAATTGATTTTTTTAAAGTGTTTTATTCCAATGTATCTCTACTTGAATGTCTTTTTATTTTGCAGTCTGCTTTGAGTGCCAGCTTTGGGGGAAAAGGCAGAGTGGAAATAATCAATCTGGTACAATATAACACAGGACAGAGATGACCAAGATCAACAGGAGCTTGAGGAGCAAAGCCCCACAACCGCTAACTATTACACAACTGGGATATGTGGTGAAGAACCTCCTGCCCACATTATTTAACCTTTTATAAAACGAGTAGGCCTATTTATTTATTTATTTAGCTTCTCAGATCTGGTTTGGTATAGCATCTTCCTCCAGTGAGTGCAGCCAAAAGTCTATTTCTAGTTAAGCTTGCTTGCTTGCTTTCTCCTTCTTTCTTTCTTTCTTTCTTTCTTTCTTTCTTTCTTTCTTTCTTTCTTTCTTTCTTTCTTTTAAATAACTACAAAGGCCAAAAAGAACAAATGATATCTATAAGTAAAATTACAAAATATATGCAAAGAAAAAGAAAAAGAAAAGAAAATGAAGAAAAAGTACTGCTGATTTGCTTATCACAGTTATATATAGTAGCCTTGTCTCAACATCTCTAAGTTCCATACTGAGCTACACATTTCTTTCTATTACCGCTAAATTAGTGATAGTCACATCAAAAAACAATCAAGCCATATTTATCTTTCCTCAAAAAAATCATAAGAAGTTTCTGCTCTTCAAGGAATGAATCTTCTAAAACTTCATCTTGAATTAAAATGGTCAGTTTATCCATCTCAGCCAAGTCCATCACATTTCCTGTCTATGCATCTTGGTATTTTCAAGTCTTTTAATTTCTGTGGATATATCAGTCTCACTGCAGTGATCATATACTGCAGTAGTCTTCTATGATCCTTTTCTAGTTGTATGTCTATTAAATTTAAAAAAGAAAAAAACCCCTCAACTTTCAATTGAAAATTCCTTTTCAACCCCCCTCTACAACAATATATCTATTTGTATCCATTTTTAAAGCTTTCTCACAAGGCCTCCAAGCATGATAAAATGTGCTTTCTCATTCTCCCCACTTCCAATGTGCATTCGCAACCTCGTTACGCATCTTAGACAATTTCTTGGAGGCCATATACCAATGATACATCATTTTGTAAAAATTCTCTTTGAGATTGTAACATAAAGTGAATTTTAAATCTTTTGTCCACGCACATGGAATCTTGTCTCTCTCTGCGGGGCCAAGTCAAAAGAATAAGAAAAGCATGTTGCAGCCACTTGAATATTGGAAAGAGCCTGTGTAATCCTAATCGCTTCTTTGGGTAATTAAAAAGCAAAACAGAAACAAAACCCAGCCACTTATATACTACAAGGGGCTTTTTTGAAGGGATCCCCCTGAATCACAAATCTCTCAAACTGTGCACCGAGAGCCAGCATGATGTAGTGGTTTGAGTGTTGGACTATGACTCTGGAGACCAAGGTTTGATATCCACTCAGCCATGGAAACCCACTGGGTGACCTTGGGTGACTCACACACTCTTAGCCCCCAGAAACCCATGTGATGGGTTTGTCTTAGGGTTGCCATAAGTTGAAAATGATTTGGAGGAACAGAACAACGATAGGTAAAACTTGGCAAATGGTAGATGGTAGTCCTAAACTGTGGTCCAATGAAGAGCTGGAAAGAGTTTGAAGGCATACAACAACAACAAACTGTGCACCAGTCTCCCCCCAATCTTTGTCTCACAGATTATCTGCCATCAACGGATTTTACATTCCCCTCTCTCGAAAATGAAAAGGTGCGCAATCGGTGCCTGCTGGCCCCTGAAGCATCGCACAATTGTGAGTGCTTTGTACGGATCACTCCTCACAATCACGCGACTCTCCAGGCACCCTTTCGCATGGAAAATGCCATGTGGAATTGTTTGTTTTGACATTTTCATAAACCTTATACTTTCAGTCACTTGGTCAGTCAAGCCTTTATCACAGTCAATAAACTATAAGGTGATAAAATAATTATATACATTCTACACACAAGTAAACAAAGGTGTAAGCACACCATCTTTGAAAATATAAGCAGTTGTGTTAAAATAGAATCTTATACTTTCAATTTTAGTTTAATTGATTTTCTTCTCCCTCTTTCTTTTGATTTACTAATTGTGTGCCAGGAAAGTGGCATGGTATAGGAAAAGATACTGCAATTTGTAGAGGCATTAGGAATGCTACTGTCTCCTTACACTGAGAGAGGATTCCCCCACCGCAGAACAATATTCTATTTACATTTACAGTTGAATTATGCACATATTTCCTCAGTAGTAAGCTCCAATAAATTCAGTGGGACTTATTCTCTGGTAAATGTGTATAGGATTGCAGCCTAAGGGTACATCCAGACTGATTTAAAAGATCAGAAAGTTCCACATTGTGTCTCCTTTCTGATTTTATTTTGAAGACCCGTGCACATTTTGTTTTTCTTAGAATATTTTTGTCAGCTCCTGGGCAATCAGAAAATGTTTATACCAACTCCTCGGGTCAGTTTATTTTAACACAGTATAAAATCAGAAAGAACTGGACCAAAACTATGGATCTGGGAGAATGCTTCCACATTAAGCAGGGGTTGATAAAGGCATTTTGATTTTACAATAGTCTCATCTGTTGTTGTTGCTGCTGCTGCTGCTGTCATTATTTTATTCAATTTATGTCCTGCCTTCCTCCCAACAAGGAGACTCAAGGCGGCTAATAATATATCTGAAACCACACAGATTAAAAATTATACACAAATGTTGATAAAAGTATAAAAAGCAATTAATTTATCAGCTGAAAATGCTAAACATTAATAATATTGAAATTCTCACCTCATTCAGTTTCTAAAAGCTTGGTGGCACAAGAAATGTCTTCAGACGAAAGGAGAGCAAGGAGCGAGCCATCCTAGCCTCTCTAGGGCAGAAGCAGCCACTGCTCTTCCTTGTCCCTACCAAATGAGGCTGAGAAGGTGGTCGGTCAGAGATAAAGGCCTCTCCGGATGATCTTAAAACTTTAAGGGGCTCATAAAAGGAAATACAGTTCTTCAAATAGTCTGGACTCAAGCCATGTAGAGCTTTATTGTGCCCAGAAATGGACCAATAGCCAGTGGAGCTGTTGCAACATGGGAGTTATATGCTCCCTATAGCCAATCCCAGTTAGCAATCTAGCTGCAGCTCTTTGGACCAACTGAAATTTCTGAGCGCTTTTCAAAAGCAGCTCCACATAGAGTATATTATAGTAATCCAAACAAGATGTAACCAAGTTGTGTTACTTCTCCAGGAAACAAACCCCATTTGCACAAAGAACAAAAATAAGAAAAAATCCACATCCCAATGAGCACAAGTTGCTAAAAACAATAGCAAAGTGGCATCTGCTTCCACATTCATATCCTTGCTGTGACATCCATATGTTTATCCGTTAATTTACAACTTACCTTACAAAGCTGCAAGTTTGGTATTTTACAAATTCACATTAAAAATGGTGAAGTTAAGCTAAAGGAAAATTAGGGAAAATCTGTTGCATGCTGGGAAGGAAGCTTAGAGTGGAGACTAGGCAACTAAACACAATTACAGGGGAGATGTCCAGACATGAAAAGTCTATTTTTGGTGAAAAGATTTTTCATTAAAATGAAGTCACCTAGCATCTATTAAGCTGCTTCTATAGTATCATTCAGTTTGTTTTTATGTAGTTAATAAATATATACCCAAATATAGAACTAGGAAATTTATTGGCCTATAAAGCTTTGTTGGCTATTCATTTGCTACAGGTCATAAAAACTGGCACATTGGGCCTACTTTGCTTTCCACCCCAGACAGAGGCCTTGCCGTCTGCAGTCAACATCTGTGGTGACTGGGGGTTATTCCATCTTAGGCCATGTTATTATGTTTCCACCATTCATGGAGACAAAAGATTTGGTTGTTGTTGTTTTATTCTGTCTGCAAAAAGAATAGGTCTATTTCAAGAGCATAGGACAGTTGAAAGTGGTGTTATGTGCACAGATAGCTTGGATTCATGCATTTGATATCTGAACAACTATTCAAGTGCTGAAGAACTAGAACTGTAAATCATAGGTATCATAGGAAGGAATCATAGATAGGAAGGTTTTCTCCATTGCTGATGGATCCAGATTCAGCTGTGTATAATTAAATTGTGGACTTCCACACCCTTTCTCCCCACAGCAATTCCTCGATCCCTAAAATGCTACACAGAGGGCTAGAGGACTTGATGATGGTGGTGGGAATTTTGCTGAAGGCACTTTTTCTGAGCTGAGTCCTTTTGGCTGAAGAAAGATGCGTGATCCAGCCCTACATCTTCTGGTGTGTGTAGCAGAATTATAGATTTACGGAACAATGATCTATCAGTGCCGTGGGGAGGGGGAGACATCCAGAATATGTAGCTGTCTAGCTTTGAGTCTAGCTATTTAGCTATACTTTTTACTGCAGCAATGTATTGGATCTCTTACACTATATTTCTGTTGCGTAACTATAAAATAGGGTTGCTAACTGCTGGAAAACTACCAGCCTAGATGGTCTGTGACATGCTCAAGTTCCTGTTCACATGTAGGGGAAGGATGTTTCTTTGTATGTATTTGTTTTTACATAATGTATGTTCTGCATTAATACTTGTTGGATGAGGAGTACAGCAGAAATAGTAGGAAGATTTGAATACTGGCCTAGGATTACTAGAGGAAAAACTGGAGGGGGATGCTGTACCATCAATGGTTGTGTAGAAGAAAGAATTTCAGCAATTGTTGCTTGTAGATTAGTTGTGTGACAAATGACATAGCTGAAATTCCCTCTTCTCCAAGCTGTTCAAGGTACAGAAGGCCTCTCCAGTTTTCAGTTTGACAACCCTAAGCCTATATGATCAGAAAGTGAAAAGGCATAGTCTTGCCTAATCCCAGAATACAGCTTTGACTCAAACCTCCAAAAATCCACCCCCAGATCCAGGTCTTTTGATTGAGTGTTTCATTTCTAGGCCGTTGGCTTTAAGCCCCTTTATGCACACATGGGTTTGTGGCATTGTCCATTTCCAGTATGGAGCAAGTGTGGAATGTAGAGCCATTGTGGTGTAGTGGTCTGAGTGTTACATTACAACTCTGAGAGACAAGCCTTGGAATCCCCACTCACCCATGGAAGCCCACTGGGTGACCTTGGGCAAGTCACACTCTTCCTGAGGAAGGCAAAGGTAAACCCCCTCTGAACAAACCTTGCCAAGAAAACATCATAATGGGTTCACCTTAGTCTCCATAAGCCAGAACTGACTTGAAGGCACACAGCAACAACAGCAGCAACAACAACAACATTTCCAGGGTGTTTGGCTTTTATTCAAAGATGTTCAGCCGTTGGAGAAATGTGGCTCTGGCACCAGGTTTTCTTGTGTATGAGTGAGAGAGTAAGCAACTATCAGAATCAGTACCATCCTCTTTTGGATGGATTGCAGTCACTCAACCTTGTAGCAGAAGATAAAGGAATTAGGAACCCATCATCTGGAAGCTACAAGGAGGAACGGCTGACAATGTTGATATCATTCAACATTCCAAGTCACTGTGCCATCCCATACTTCCTACCAAACCCTTCTGTGTGAATCCAAGGCAACAGTGCTTGGCTTGCAGGTTGCAGGGGCTAAGGTGCCTTTATTCATTATTGCATGAGACACAGTGGCAAGAACCATGTCACCATGGAGATTGGCAAAGGGCTATGGGTTGTGTGTGTGTGTGAAGTGTAAGTCCTAGAGTCTCTCAGCAGAATAGTCAATCATCAAGCTGTTTTGAGAATTCTTGAGTTTGTAATCCAAAAAGGAAATTTCCTCAGATTTTACTGTTATAGTGCTATTATTCAACTTCCAACATCCTATGTAATTCCGGGATTTTCAGTTTAGGGAGGGGTATTTAGAATTCTCAGCCAGAGAGCTCTTTGGATTCAGTAAACTACAAACCCCAGAATTCCATGAGATGTCGAAAGTGGAATGATAGCAGTATAAAAGTATAATGCAGAAAGAACCTTTGACTCAAGGCTTCCTGGGTGGGCTTCAGCTAGTTATTCTCCCTCATTCAAATTTATTTCATAGATTCTGTAAGGTATAAAAGGGGGAATGGAGAACAATCTGTACTATCATGAACTCATTGGAGGCCTGAGGAGTAAATACTAGCAGACACATGTAGCAAACAAAGAATATCCAGTAAAACCCCCAACCGCACCTATTTTACAGCACTTTTCCTTTTATGCTAGATTTTTAAAACTGTGTTTTCTCTCAATGATTTCATTTGTATTAGTGTTAGTATTAGTATAATTGGAACACTTCTGCTGGAACTTGGGAGGATGATAGCACTATTCCAATAAGGCTGTCAATGACTTGGTACACAATTTGCTTTGGAGAGAGAAATCCTAGACAGCTTTGATCTCTTGCCTCATAGTAATGGATATGATGCTCCAGGAGACACAAGGAGATTTTTCCTTTTGTTGTTCTTTTCCTTTCTGTTTTTTAAAAAAGTTATCTTTCTACTGGTATTGTTCTTAAGGACATTTAAGTGATCACTCACCCAGAAAGTGGTAGTAAAGGCTTTTCAGTGACCTTATTACACTACTGCTCTGAAAAGCGATATTGTTGCTAAAACCCACCACTGAATTCCCTCTTCAGAGCAGAAATGTCTTCTCTTCTTTTATTGGAAGCTTTTGTCTTACACCTGTGTGGGTTGGGAGGCAGGGTTGTTTGTACTAATGGGAGCTGCTAGATTTCTGTTTCATTCTTAGAGAAACAAAACAGGACAGAGAATAATGGATGATATATAAGGGAAAGAAGGGAAGAAGTTAGCTGCACAACAGGTGCACTCAAAATGGCCGCCACTTTCCCACACATATCAGTCAGCCTTCACTGGCCTCTGGAGGCCCATGAATTCAAAGGTCTTTGCGATCAAATGTCTGCCAGGTAGAAGTAGAACAAGGGGAAAGAACAGTGGGAGAGCGATGGGAGGAGAGGAGTGGGGTTGTTTGTGCTTTTACAGCAGGATCATTAGCATCTCTAAAGCTGTGACTTGCAACACAATCCATGTTCTTTCACTGTAATGAACGGTCACACAGGGTGATTTTTATCTGCAGACAAGGAAAGAATTGATGTTCTAACTCCTTTCCTGTAGTAGTAGATCAGCAATTCCTTTGTCTTTAGGTGGAATCAAAAATTAGCTGGCAACTATAGGGATGAGGCTGCAGCGATGTTCTTTTTTTGTCCCTGGACCAAGTGTGTGGAAAAGGAAGGATCTTCCTCCCACCTCATTTCCCCCCTTATGTGGCTGATGTGGTGAAATGAGATGTATTCTACACTAACAGGGGATAAAAATGACTCTAAACTAGAAGCAGATACTGCTAATGTCTGGATATTTATTGAACATTGGAATGGAGTTTTCATACGCTTTGCATTTTTTAAAAGTTAGAAGTGCCAAATGAGCTTGGGTCAAATTTTTAATTATGCAGAGGACCTGGGGTGGCTCTACCATTAGGCAGGGCAAAATCACCCAGTGGGTGCAATGTGCAACATAGGCCTTTTCCGCATGGGGCGAGGGAATCACCCTGTGCTGGTACTCATTGGACCTGTATGCTGCACCTGCGGGTCCAGGCTGGTCCGGAGCAGTCCGTGGCTGCCGCTCTGCACTGCTCTGGGGACGAAAATGGCAGCTTCCGGTTGGTGGAGGCTCTCCACCAACCGGTGAAGCTCGCCAGCCTAAAGCCCGCCCCCAGCACATCTGTGCGAGCCTGCAAATCTGCACCGGAGCGCGGCCATGGAGTGGTGCGCTCCATGCTTTTGAAAGACCTGTTTTAAGCAGTTTTTCAAAAGCACGCTGAATGACCACTTTGGGTCGTTTCAGAGCAGGCTGAGGTCTGGAACTACACGAAGTAGTCTGGACCCAGTCCATTCCCAGGTGCAGTCGTCCTCCCTGGAGGACGCTCTGCACCGTTTTAAAAGCCCCATGCAGAAAAGGCCATAGACTGCACATTTGAGGGACAGCAGAGACAGCTGTCCCTTAGCCATTCTCATAAACTCTCAAGCTCTTATCTTCTCTTTGAGGACAGAGGACTGTGCACAACACATCCTGTCCTGGATTCTCTCACCTCTAGTATGCTATTGTTCCCTTGTTAGCGCTGAAGTGAAATGCAAAGGTCAGTCCAATCTCTTTCTATGCATGTGGAAGGTGAACCATTTGTCCTTCACCTCAGGCAGAAATAGAACTTGATTCAGTCCTGGTGAGGACTACCAGTCTTTTTGCCTATTAGATCTTCAGTGTGTTTGTGGGATTATTCAAAATCCCATTTTGATTTTATGCATCCTGATTTCAGAGCTTATATTTAATGTAGCATTATGATCAGGTAGAAATAAGGGGCATATTGAATAAGATGAACAGTCTACCTAGCTCAGAATTACAAACATGGGCTGGAAGAAGTTCTCCATATTTTTTTATTTGTTTGTTTGATTTACATCACACTTTTATCCTGTGAGTGGCAGTCAAGGTGGCTACTCAGATGGAAGCTACTCATACACATATGTGGCTAGTCATATGGAGTTTTCTACTGGTTTACTCCATGGATGGGTGAAGTGCAGCCCAGAGGGGACTTCCAACCTTCTGTTTACTTTTTAACATTCTGTTTTCTATATAATTACTAAAGGTACATGAACACAATCCTCTTTTCTTTCTGGTCACCCTAGTGAATGAACTGGAATCCAGGCAGAACTTCTGGTTATAGGAGAAAGAGTGTTGAATATGGGGAGTTCTGGGTGTGAAAAAGACAAAAATTAGGGAGAGGGTTGCTGCACAAGACAACAGAAAAAGATTCTATATTGGGAAGGGTTGGAGCCCTTTCACCCCCACAGTACAGTACCTACTGCCAAACTTCACTGGCATTTAGCCTCATCACTGTAGTCTCCCAGGCATAAGTAGCACAGTAGTTTCACTTTTCTTTCCAGTTAAGGTTAATAAAATAGTATTAAGGCCCTTTCTGCACGCGGCGAGGGAAACGCTCCCTGCCGCTACTCACCGGCTTTTTGGTGGGTCAGTTTGTGTCCGTCCTGACGAGGAGCAGTGCGAGCTTGTCGCTCTGCACTGCTCCGGTGTCCAAAATGGCGGCTTCCGGTTGGTGGAGGCTCTCCACTAACCGGAGAAGCTCGCCAGCCTAAAGCCTGCCCCCAGCAGATCTGCAGGCACTGCACCGGAGTGTGGCGATGGAGCAACACAGGGTCATGTGGTCCATACTTTTTAAAAACCTCTTAAAAGAGGTTTTTAAAATGCACGCTGCGCGACCAGTTCCAGTCGCTCCGGAGTGGTCTGAGATGCGGAACTACGAAAGTAGTCTGCTCCAGTCCACTCCATGGTGCAGAAGACCTCCGTTGGAGGTCACTCTGCACCATTTTAATAGGCCGGTGCAGAAAGGGCCAATCTCAGGCCCTGAGACTTCAGAGACAAAACTTAAGACCTAGGGATGGCCCCTAGCAATGTTACGAGAGACATCCTGTGATGACACCATTAAGCACAATATATTAAGCAGTGATCACAATTGGTTGTTGCTGCTGTTTGGCCTCAAGTTGTTTCCAACTTATGGTGACCTTGGCCCTTTTCGCATGCTTTTTTTTTTGTGCGAGTGCCCCCGAGCGTCGTGTGAATGGGAGCGTCACTCCATATGATGTACTCCCACTTGCGCGACACTCATGAGGCTAAAGTGGGGCGCACGTGCATTTTTTGATTTTCGGCTTTAAGCCGAAAATACTGCGCGCTCGCGCAATGCTCATGGTGCCCTCGCGCACTTACCTGTATATGGTATGTCAGCAAGCTGGCCCGGTCGCGCTTCTTCCCTCCCCCCACAGCCTACAGCTCCCAGACTGCGCTGCGGAAGGAAGGAAGGGGCGCAAGTGTGACGGTCGCGCTACAAGGAAGGCGATGCAGAAGGCAAAAAGGGCTGTTGTGAGCAGCACGCGTGAGTGGCTGCTCACGCGAGCACCGCTCCCCACTGCCGCGATGAGGTAAGGTGCGAAAAGGGCCCCTGTCAAGGGGTTTTCCGGGGCAGAGTGTGTGAAGTGCCCAAGTTTACTAAGTGGGTTTCCATGGCCAAGCAGGGAATCAAACCCTGGTCTCCTGGGCCTTAGTCCAAAGCTCAAACCACCACACTAGTTCTTAACTATTACAATATCCTATCCATTTTTTTTAATACCCATGTCTCTAACAAAGGAGAATATGTATGCAAACACACACATATCAAGGCAGATTCCTCCCTCTCACTATAAAGCCCAGAGAAGATGAACTGGGCCCTGAGGCTCAGAGCCAGCCCTGTAGGGCCAGGAGTCCTAATCAATCTAATAACTTGGTTTAATGGGGGCATGGCAGGTTTAGCTGCATCTCAACCAATTTTTCAGAACCAAAATATCAGTAAAATTCTTTCTCCTGGTAGTTGAAAAGTGTGGAAATGCAATAGTTCTTTACTTTTACAGTACTGGGTGATGCCTTGCAAATGGATTTAGTTTATTACATAAACAGAGCCATCCACTAGATTTTGGGTCTATATTCTCCATGGAACTGCCACTTGCTTCCTGGCCTCTACAAGCTTCTAACAAGTTGTTTTGCTAAGGGAGAAAAGGCAGTTCAGTTAAATTTTTGTGTCACTGACAAGTGTCAAATTTTAACATGCAGGGGGAATAATGTTAGTTTTTCACTGGTAATAGTCTGTGTTTTTGTGGCTGACTACTGGGGAATTTTTAACATATTTCATCTTCCTGTAGTTTAAAGTATATTGGATTTTTTTTTTCAGTACTCCACACACAGAACACAGAAAAGGAACTGTATTGTTTCAAAAATGAGAGCAATCCACCAAGCCTTCTTACTGCATAGATTCCAGTAATTTCAATTAAGCTTTTGCTGGTTGCACATGGAGTACACTAGTCCCTTTAAAGAGAGCTCAGGCAATGAATGCTAACAAGACCATAGCCAAGATAGAGCCACTGAGAAAGAAGAGAGCAGTGGTGATTTGGAGAAACAACCTAAGAGGAAGGTAATTTCCCTCCAGAATAGGTCAGGGGTACAATACATGCTCAATAAACTTGAAATGTTGGCTATTAGCTAGAAAAAAAGTCAGCCTGCAACTCAGAAATGGCAATATCGTTCAGAAAACTTGGTGGATGTCACACCATTCTTTCTATTCCTGCTGCACTGGTTGCCAAGGGATGTCTAGGCCAAACTTAAATTGTTGGTTGTTACTTTTCAAGAGCAAGGCCCTTTCCACAGGGTGACAGCATCCCGGCCTTGGAATGTGAGAGGAGTGAGACTGTGACAATGCTTCCATGTGACGTTGTCACAGTCCCACCCTTCTTGCATTGCCAGCCAGCACAACTGCAGGCTATATCATTGTTGGAAAAAGTCTGTCAATGACCTCAATAGCATGAGCCTTCCATCAGAGCCAGCCATGCAGAAAGGCTGGAAGTGTGATCTACATGCTTCCTCCTCCACTGCAGCAAGAGAAGAAGTCCAGCTGCAGTCCAGAAGGAGGAAGCTTGGCCATCACACTACCTTCCACAGGCAGACAGTCACGTGCAAAATGGAGCACTGGGGATACGTTCCCATCCTGGCAGAGGCACTGCTGGGATTGCAATGGCATGACATGTGAGAGCATCATCCTGCAGAAAGAGCCCAAGTCATTTGCTTGGCACAAGGTTATTTGAACGATCTCTTGTACTCATATGAGCCTGTCCAGCCTTGAAGGTTGGCCACTGAGGATCTGTTCTCTGGCCTGACAGTGAATTCTTCAGGCTAGTTGCTGCAAGAGATGGTTTCCCCCCAGCACTGATGGTGGCAATTAAGTGTGGTGGGATATTTGCACCCTCCTTCTTTCTATGTTTTGTGTTTTTCTAATGAGCTTTAAAGACCTGGCAGTATACATCTATTTCTACTGATGTACAGATGTATTTCTACATCTATGGCCATTTCCGCACTAGACTGTTATAGTGCTATTATTCTACTTTCCACACCCTATGGAATCCTGGGGTTTGCAGTTTAGAGAGCAGCCTCAATGTCCCCTCCCTAAACTGCAAACCCCAGGATTCCATAGGAAGTTGAAAGTGAAATAATAGTACTATATCAGTCTAGTGTGGAAATGACCTATTTCTACTTTGAAACTGGCCCAGTTTTTTAATATGTTTTAAAATTATTGTTACCTGGCTTATGATTTATTATGGATAATTTATTTTTGATTTTTATATCAATGGCTTATTTTATAATTTGGTTATATGACTGTATTGCAGTTACATTGTATGAATAGGGATGGAGAGAAATTAGTTTGGCTCACACTTTAATGGGAACTTATCAAATCCACATTTCCTACACTTAGACATGAGCTGGATAGCAGCTCTATTTATACTTTTATATACAGTTTGCAAGTAAAAAAAAAGTATAATATATAAGAAGGGAGCATACAAAAATGCATATATCACAGAAAAGTGCATAGATGAACACAATATTTTGTAGGAAATATTCTGCAAAAATACATCTGTTTGGAAAATCCCTACTGATTTTCATGGGGACTCTAAAAAGCAAGCTTGCAAACAGACATGGAAATGTGACAGAATGCATTTAACAGCTGAAAAAGAAGAAACCAAGCAAAATGGAGCTTGACAGACTTATCCATCCCTGTCTGTAAACTGCCTTGAGAGAGCCACACAGACTTTAAGTGTGGTATATGCATAAATTAATAAATAAAGGTTTGTCTCCTGCATTCCCTATTTGTGAATGTTTCTGAGACCCTTTCTGCAACTTACCTTTTCTTGGCACTGGGGTGCGGGGATCATGTGAGCAGTCTCTTGCAAGAGGCTCTCGCATCCCTGCTGCTTCGGCTCTGCAGTTGTTGCCTGCCAGCCGCAGGCAGTGTGAGGGCTCTGCCTCTTCCTTCTGCAGCACAGGTAAGCATTTTCCCAGGCTGCGCTGGGGGAGGAAGCACGAGTGCCGCAGTTCCGGAGGCTCTGCACCCATGGTAAGTGCACATGAGGCCCTCGAGCGATGCACGATTGCACACCATTTTCAGCTACAAGCCGAAAATGAAATAGTACATGATCAGCACCTGCTGGCCCTGGCAGCATTGCACAATTGCGAGGGCGTCATCTGAAACACTCCTCGCAATCGCACGACATTCTGGAGGCCCTTTCGCATGGCAAATACTGTGTGAAAAGGGCCTGAGTCTCCTACCTGCGAGTTGTTACCTTTCAAAAGCATGCTGCATGCTGTCCACAGAAAAGCTGTTGAGGCTGACAGACCATTGGCAATTTATTTATTTAATTACCAAATACATATCCTGCCTTTCTCTCAGTATGGGATCTAAAGTGGATTACCATATAAGTGAAAACAATATGTAGTACAAAAGTTAAAAAAAAATTAGACAACTGATACAATTAAAATGTCAGTTTTACAGGGTTTTTTTTTTAAAAAAACACATCCAATGTAAAAGTAAAAAGATATAAGATAAAATATAAGATACAGGACATTAACTAAGTATCCTTCTGCCCCCAAAATTAAAAGCCAAAGAGCTTTACTTGCCACTGAAAAGTGAGCAGAGAGGGGAACAACTGTGACTCCTTTGGAAAAATGTTCCATAGCCTAGCAAAAGCCACAGATAAGATTCTTTTCCTGTGTCTTTACCAACCAAGGCTGCAAAGGTGGCAGGACTGGGAGAAAGTCTCAACCCAAAGAATCTAAGAATTGAACAGACTTGTATGGGGAATTGAATTGAACAGACTTGTATGGGGAGATGCAAGCTTGCTGTAGCTAAGTTGTACAAGGGTTTATAGATCGTAACCAGTACTTTGAATTGTCCTGGAAACAGCTGATGAGGGTGTTTCAGCAAGAAAGTTATATGTTTCCTATAACCAGCTCTGTTAGTGGTCTAGCTGTAACATTTTGGACCCAATGAATTACAGCAATCTACATGGAATATAATCAAGGCATGTGTTACCGTGACCACATCTGGCTTCTCAAGAAACAGGAACAGCTGACACACTAGTTTTAATTATGCAAACATTCTCCTGGCCATCTTCAAAATGAGAACTACCAGGATCAGGGCTGATTGTAGCAGTATGCCCAAAGTAAGAACCTGAGATGTTGGGGGAGTATAACCCCATCCAGAACACATTAAATGTCTATTCCTTGAGTACCTCTGACTTATTTGGATTAAGCTTCGATTTGTTTGCCCTCATTCAGTCTTTTCCATTCTGACAATGGTTTTTGAAAGATGAAGGGCTGTTGGGAAAATTCCAGCATTCTCTCCCCCCATCTTGTTGTTAGAACAAGTGGGAATAGCCAGATAGGGTTTCTTGCATGCCAGATCTTCTCCATTTGCTTTCTCTGTCTTTTATTGCATGATCATAAATACCTTTGGTCCTCAGGTGATCAGATCATGTGACCCAGGACTGTGCTTAGGTCATTGGTTTTATAAAGTTAAGACCCCTCCTCTCTGATCTCTCTCATCTTCTTTGTTTCTCATGGCTGCTTCTCCCTAACTCCTTGCATGCTTCGAGCTACCATCAAGCAGGATGGTGAGTTAATTACCGAAGATTCTTTTATTCATTAGTTAGACAGGTAGTTGGCTCTCAATACAGATGTAAATGAAGAAGTCATTAGTAAAGTATTTTAAGTCTTTTATTCAAAGCTGCCTGTGTCCGTATTTATTGCATCAGTCAACTGAAGCCACAAGTCATTAGACAAGCTTTTAACCGTTTCTCTGTGTATCTCTGCTAAATGAAGGCTGAATCCTAACAGGTTTAGTCTCATTTCCTACAAGGGCCTTGTGCGATGAAAGTGAAGCGGCTCACCAATAGTTGTAATAGGTCTAAAAGACTCTCAGGCTGGCCTTGCTGATGCTCCACTGAGGGCAGAACAAGTTGCTACACCGCAAGATAAGACTCTCAAGTTCCACGCAGAAATTGTGTATCCCTGTTTGAACAATCTTATAAGAGGAAAGGCTTCTCTTTAAAATATTAAACTAGCTGTTCACACTTGTTGCTGGGACATCCTCTTTCAGCATTTAATTACTCCTTTTAAAAACGTCTGACACAAATGCATATCGTTTCTTTAAACCACTGTATAGCTTGAAAGAAAGTTTTTGAAGCAGTTTCCTTCTGGGAGTAAACTGTCATTTTTTTTTCAAGAAAGTCACATTAACTTTTACAAGTTTCAAGTGAATGGAAAAATGGATTTTATTATTTTATTACACACACACACACACACACACACACACACACACACATTTTGCTCTGAATGTTTTATGACTGCAAAAACAGAATTTGTGGTTTTGACTGTTAAGACTCGATGCAGAGGGCTATGGAACCTTTTATGTAACCTGATGGCCTGAATAATTATCCAAATATTTTGCTTTCCAACCTTTCTAAGCCTTTGCATAAGAAAAAAAAAGTGTATGCAACCTTTTGACCACAAAATAACAATAATAAAAAGCCCCCTTCACAAAGCCTAGTCTCATTACTACAGTAGGTACTGTAACAGGGGAAGGCTGGTAGCAAATTCCTGCAGGATGCCCTTATCAGTTACTGCACAGGAAGAAAAAGGGGCAGGAATGGGCATGGGAGGCTTGCTTGACTAAATGGTGATAATACCAACCAGGAAGGCAAAAGTCACCAGCCATTGATATTGAAGCAGTCACTAGATTGGTCTCCCAGCATCCGGTTCTTCAGAGCTGCTCTAAGACACTTGGTCACCTGTCAAGGAAAGTAACATTTCGCCTTCCACTGCTTAGCTTGGGGCACCATATATTAGAAACTTCTCCTATGCAGGGCGTAAGAACATTCAAGTGCTCTTTGATGTCTCCTGTTCATTCATTGGGGTTTGCACAAGTGGTTTCTTCCTATGAGTGATTTATGCTCTATGGGTCAAATCTGTCTCTCAGCTATACTAATGCAATAATGGCACCCACAGGCTCATTCCAGTCTTGCTATTTCCCAAGGAGTTCCAGTGACCATTTGGCCAAGTCCTATGATAACCATTTTCCTGGAGTGCCAGGCAGGTCAAGGGCTCAATCACTCCAGGAAAGCTGGGGAACTGAGGATCAGACATAAAGCTATCCTGCCTTTTGAACACTTTGCCAAAGATCTAAAAGGATTGGTGGAATAACTGAATGGAATGGAAAACAATTCCATAAAAGTTCAAAGTTCTCTAAAGCAATGGACTGTGCCTGTTTTTAGACAGTTTTTCTGCCTAATGCCAGTATAAACTCCTTTACTTATTATTAATAACTAAAAGTGCATTACATTTAATCAAGAAGACCCTGTCTATCTTGCTCTTTTATTAACAAATAAAATGCATTGTCTCTGATGACACGGAGAGTGAAAGTTTATGGTATATATGCATGACATGATGCACAGCATGAAGAACAAAGAGGCTCAGCACCTTGTAGACTAACAGAGTTTTTAGTTAATAATGTGTTAGTCTCTAAGGTGCTGCAACACCTTTTTGCTCATACTATGTACATTGATGCTGTTCTGCCACACAGCAAGGAGTGAAAAGCAGCAGAAGAATGACCAAGATTAATAGAAAATTAATTTCGTTCCTTGCTTCAAGCCATCAGTTTCTTTAGAACAGAATCCTGGCTTGTGGGGGCAGGGAGAAAATGGAGGGGAAGAGAGATACTTCAGGAATAAGATAGAAGGGCGAATCCCAATTAGATAACTAATTTGGCTTCTTGAGAATTTTTACCCTTTGGCCACAGACTCAGTAGGAGTCATAGCTGGTTCTTAGGTTGCCAC
The DNA here is from genome assembly GCA_948474755.1 of Ctenosaura bakeri. NCBI lineage: Eukaryota > Metazoa > Chordata > Lepidosauria > Squamata > Iguanidae > Ctenosaura > Ctenosaura bakeri. The sequence continues at coordinate 195,160 of CAOLHI010002288.1, forward strand.
GCTCTGCTGATTATTTTTTAATTGAGACTTTTGTAAAGCGTGGAAACATCATGAGTCCTAATAGCCTGAAGGAACATTTCCAATGCAGTAGAGGAAGACGGGCTCCCTTGTCGTAGCTGGTCTGTCTCCTGATTCTTCCACCAGGTAAGCACCGTGCTGAACAATGTCTCGAAAATGCCCCACAGGCGACGGCCAGGCAGTTTTCTATAGAGAAGCTGGGATCCTGGGGACTTCAAAGGCAAGAAGTCAATGGGATGCTCTGTCTTGACCCTGTGGTTTCACAGCTGGCCTCAGCCATGTGATTATCACTCATTCAGCCTGCTCATTAAAGTCATGATAGTTAAGAGGCAAGTGACTCCTGAAGCAGCATTGGAAGGTGATTTAGATGGCAAGATGAGGCTGCAGAAGACAAGGCAGTTTGCTGAGGACAGTCTAGTTATTGTATGGAAGTACATCATTAAGTGATACGACATAAAAGAAGAGTTCATGGCTCTTTTATGTGTCTCAGGATTATGTTGGGACATTGCAGCATTTCTTGTCCCATTTCTTTTTCTTTTTCCTTTCCTTTCCTTTAAATATCCAGACACTCTTTCTGTTGTCCCAAACTATTTTCTGGTGATTCTGTATCAGCTGCAACATTTTACTTCCATCCTCAAGTTGTTTTTTGTTTTTACAAAATTATGAGATTCATCAGAACAAAAATACCCCCCCTTCCTCCTTCTCTCCTTTATTTATTTATTTACTTATTTTTAGAGGTATGGTGCTCAAGCACACCATTTTTGCACTATAGACTAAACTGTCAGAGAAAAAAAATTAGAGGAGAAAATTCACCCTTCAAATCATAAGCACACCTCAGAAAAACATGCTATTTTTTTTTTTTGAAAAAAACACCTTTGGAAAAGCCTTAGTGTATATTCAAGATGTACTTAGGGACTTCCCCCTCCAATAAAATAAAATAAAATAAAATGTGGACAAGGAGGTGAAAACAGCCATCAAAAACTGGGAAAGCCCAAGAATCTGTGTCGCAAAAACTGAAGCTTCTTGAGACCAATCTGAAAGAGCGTCTTGATGAATTATAGTATTATAGAATCTTAGCAATGAAAGGGACAACAAGGGACACCTAGACCAAACCCCTGCCATGCAGAAATGCACAACTAAAGCACTCCTGAAGGAACCTCTGTTTAAAGACCTTCAAAGGTTGAGAGACTGCCATCCTCTAGAGGCAGTCTACTTCACTGTCAAACACCTCTTACAGTAAAGAAATTCTTCCTGATATATAGGTAGAATCACTTTTCTTGTAATTTGAAAATATTGGCTTATGGTCTAGTCCCTGGAGGAGCAGAAAACAAGCTTGCTCCATCTTCTCCATGGCATCCCATCAATATTTAAAAACAGCTATGTTGCCTCTTAGTCTTCTCTTCTCCAGGCTAGACATACCCAGCTCATTCCTCATAAGGCTTGGTTTCTAAACCTTTGACTACCTTTGTTGCTCTTCTCTGGACATGTCCTAACTTGTTGATAAGCTATTTATAGTGTTCTGGTTCCTGTTCCTTATAGTTCCTGGTACATTGTATATATGCATACATTCACGCATCCTTTATACATTATACAACATACTAGTCATGAGATGGTGAGCAGAAGGACATGAAAAATCTCTTCGTGGGGTCCTCTCAGTCCAGGCAAGCTGTTTTTAAAAGGCTGGATTGAGAATTCTGGGTACCTCCAATGGCATGTGCTAAATTACCTCAAATCATGCTGTCTAACTCCAAGGGGACAATACTCACATAATCTTCTTGAGCAACATAGCTGCATAGGGTACAATTTCATATAGCAATTTTTATGTGAAGCTGGTTGTGTTTAGTATTTCATGATGAATTAAGCTATTGCAATTCTCTGAAAAAGACAAGGATTATACTGACACAATTGGAATCTACCTTACAATGTGGCACTAGCTTAGTATTTGGGGGTGTTATGCTTGATGAGAAATAAAGGAAATATGGGGAGAAAACAAAGAAAAAATGGTGGCCAGGGAAATCATGGGGGTACAAAGTCTTTTCTTTGCAAAGCAAAGGTCAGGGGACAGGTATATATAGCTGGTGTGGTCTGTCCAAAGTCAACATAATTGTCGGTCACTTGTGGGGGATTCTATTTTTCTCTGTACCAGAGGTCTGAACACACATAGGCCTGAATTCTGTTGGTTAGTCCCAATTCTTTCACTATGTTGTTGAATGGTGACTCAACACTCAGGCAAATCCCATGGATTCAGTAGGTCTCATCTAGCCAGGAGTAACCATAGGATCTGGGCCATTGTCCACTGTGGTTTATTTACTTGGACTCTGGAATACGTGGAGTCTTTTTGCAACCCAGAGATGCTGAAAGAAAGTGAATGGTGCTTTTTTTTTTAAAATGTCCAGAGCAATATATGATGGTCAATATCCTGTAAAACTACACAGTGGGAAACATATGTCTCACTGGTGACTCCTGGCTATTTTTCCAGTCTTCAGAGCCCCTGTTTCCAAATTTTGTGGTCCTCAGAGCTCTCATTTATTTCAGGTATGCAGTTCTAACATAAAAAGGTGAGTGTTCCAACATGTATTCTTTAGCTAAGAAAATATGGGGAATCAGAAATTGGTTTTTCCCCATGTATAGTTGCTGTGTGTTGCCAAATCTTGGTTCCATCCTTTAGTGGTGATAGATGTGTGTGGCCCATGGTGACATATGGGAGTCAGAAATTGGGCCCCAGACCTCTTGTAGCTGCCCACCCAGTAGAAGAAACAATCTCGATATTGGACTTTGGATCTCTCTGGAGGTCTTGCTCAGCCAAAAAACCTCCTGGGCAGTTTTGGGCCAGCCACTCTCCAAATCTGAATCCTAAATGGTTTCAATTACCAGTGTGATATAATTAATTAATTTATGGTTCTGAAAGACTGCAATGACAGCATTATTCACTTACTTCATTGCAATCTATGTTGCTGACTAATCTCATATCAACACCTCCGAAGCAAGCATCAGTCCCTCCAGCAGTCTGCACATTAGTCTGATTTCTCCAGAGACAACCTTTCCAGATCATTTGAACTAATTGAGGTAGTGGAGAAATTATTTTAATGCCAAAATACAGCCCCCCAAACCACCCCTCTTGTTCATTTGGAAAGACAATAATATTTATAAAGCTTCTGACTGCTAAATTTTAAGGTAGCCATGCTGTGTCCTCCAGCGTTTCATGCTGACTCCGTACCTCCATTTGGAGAAACCATGTTCTTTATGTCTCCCATTTTGTCCTCCTTAAATGCCAGGCTTTGCCTCCCTCACAGCTATAAAGTCTGACCTAACTCTTTCCATATGGGTTTATCCAATCCCTTCTCCCCTCAGACGCTTACTTGGGTTATTACTTAACACATAACACCCCAACATTTGCTGAAACAACCGACAAAATGGAAACAAACATTTTATAAGGAACATGTTCCACCTTAATTACAGTTATTATCAAGAGCCAGAATTTACAACATCTTGTGGAAAATGATGGATGTAAAGAGTTGCAACTATACCAATGTGGTTTTGATCAGGCTCTTTTATAGCAAGATGGATTATTTTGCCTTTCTTTATTCTGCCCCACTGTAAAAGTCACACCTGCACCACAGGTAGTCCTTAAGTAAGAGGAAAATCCTGGTTACCAGCTAGTTGCACAAACATGGACAACCAACTTAATTTCTTGTCCAGATATTTGTCGACCTTAAGCAAACACAAACCTATGAGATGAAAATGATCGGCTGCTATCTATATGGCATTTAGGTGTGCAGATAATAAATGCATGTTCTTTTAGTAAGAATTACTTTCAGGTTCTTAAATTCCTTTTTTTTTAAATGAAACTTTTAAGGTTTTGATATATTTATTGAGCAAAACTCAAATCAAGAGAGTATTCAAGCTCTTTTTCTCTTTCTCTGTTTTTTTGGGGTGGGTGGGGGTGGGTGGGGGAGATCTTGTAATAATTGTACGGTGGATGGCAGATATGGGCTAAATCAGTTTATTTTATTTTCATATAAAGAGGCTCAGTGTTTTCTTTCTTTCTTTCTTTCTTTCTTTCTTTCTTTCTTTCTTTCTTTCTTTCTTTCTTTCTTTCTTTTCAGCTTTGGGATTCTGCAAGAGAAACTATTATTTCATACCTTATATATTTATATGCAAACTGGCAGATCTGCTATTTGATGGTTTTTGTTGGATATCCCAACCTGCAATCATTTTTTTTGGGGGGGGAGGTGGAGTTGTGAATGAATAAATAAACATTTGTATATATATAAAAAAGAAGAGATTGTGAGACAGAATGTTATAGAAAATCAGAAGCCAAGACTAAATAGTCATTCTACTTTCATGGCCAGTGATGCAAGACAGCTCTTAGAGAAACACAATAGAGTGACAGCCTCACAGTGGGTACCATTTTATTGAATGCTTTCATCTAAAACATCTTCCAGCCACTTGGTTGTCTGATAAAAAAAATATTTTTCAGAGGATTTCTTTCAAAATATAGGAATTCCTGGATTTTATACACAAACACAAGAAGGCTATCATGGAAGCTTGTCATCTCCACTTAGTTCACGCTTGATATCTCAGGCAGTTGTTTTCCTTTTGTATCCCTTGGCAAAGTTGAACATTTTTGCTTCTATTTTGCAGGCCTATACACATCTATCAACACATATTTATTACCCGTGAATGGCCCCAAAGCACACAGCTCCTCTGAAGTGATAATAGCAAAACCATTTAAAAAGATTGACATAGCCAGCAAATCCCCTCTTATTGTCTCAAAGAGCTTACCTCATTTTATTAGAGTTTCTCATCCTTCTCTTCTGTTCGTTACCAATTTCTAGAGAAATTCAGCTGGCTGAAGTGCCAAGTGACATGTGGAATGCTTCAGCATCATGAAGAGACAAAATGAATCATCCAAAGCTCATGGTAAATTTTTGGTTATGCTGTTGTGCCAGTCTTAAGCTTGGCTGACAATGAAGACTAAACTAAGGATGTGCAAAACCCACAGGAGGAATTCAAACCATTTTTCCCAACCTCAAATGCTGAATTTCTTCAAAAATAAAGTAAAATAAAATAATAAAATATCCACCTGACCATTCAAAATTCTATTTATGTTGCTATCCCTTCAACATTTTGTTGGCTTGTGTAAAATAGTCATAGCAATTCTTTCTGTCTAGTAGGTCTGCCAGCAAGGATAACAACATGATTCAAACCACACTAAACACAGTTTTTAAGCTGTTAACCAATAAATACTAATTGCAATAAAAACAGATTACTGTGTATCAAGAGGGAAGCAGCAATAAGCAAAGCCTGGAACATTTTCAAAAGCAGGTGCATCAAGATATGGCTCACGTTGAAAAACCTTGGAAGAAATAGTACCACCAACAGCAAGGGGCATAATCATCAGAAGCAGCAGCAGCAATAACAATAAGAAGAGCATTAAACTGTTGTTATGAAGAAGCCAAATGAGTCTTCATTGGAAGACAATTTCAGAGCCACCTGCTGTACCTCAGGCTGTGGAAGGACACAGAGCAGGGCCTCAAGAGATTGTCCAGGTGCACAGGTAGGTTGACAGAGTTATTGTTGCTTGCCTCTGGGAATGCCCTGTAAATATGCCCTGTAATTTGTTAATCTGGATTTGTAGCCTCATATTCTCTTCTCTTGCAGTCACATGTTCAGATGACTCCCCCCCAATACAGGCATTCAGGGCACGAAGGGAAAAACGGAACCATCTGCTCCACTCCTAATGTCTGCCCATCCCTCAACATTTTCTTGACACCTTATATTTTTTGGTGCCAAGAGCAAGGCATAGATGTGCTCAGCAGTGGGAATGAGATGGGTGAGAACAGCTCCACTTACAATCATAGAATTGCAGCATTGGAATGCACTGCACAGGCCACCTAGCCCAATACCTTGCGAGGCAGCAATGCACAACATAGGCCCTTTCCACACCTTACCTTCTTCCGGTGCTGGGGTGCGGGGATCGCACAAGCAGCCTCTGGTGAGAGGCTCTTGCATCCAGGGTCCTTCGGTTCCACACGAGCTGCCTGCTCGCACGAGAGCCCCGCCTCTTCCTTCCACAGTGCAGGCTGGGAGTTTCGATGCTGCAATGGGGCAGGAAGCACGACTGGTGTGGCTCCAGAGGCTCTGCATGCCAGGTAAGTGCATGCGGGGCCTGGGAGCAATGTGCGATCATGCACCATTTTCGGCTCCCAGCCGAAAATGTAAAGGTGTGCAATCGGCACCTGCCAGCCTCTGGAGCATTGCGCAATTGTGAGTGTGTCGTGCAGATCACTCCTCACAATCGTGTGGCGCTCCAGGCACCCTTTCGCATGGAAAATGCCATGCAGAAATGGCCTAAGGCACTCCTAAGAGATGGTCATCCAACCTCTGATTAACGCCACCCTGCCACAAGGAAGGCTGCCTATCATCTGCCTCTTGGCAGTCTGTTCCATTGTTTCACAGCTTTTATAGTTGAGAAGTTCTTCCTAATGTTTAGGTGGAATCTCTTTTCTTGTAGTTTGAATCTGTTCATCCTTATTTCTAGTCCCTGGAACAGCGCGGAAAAACCTGCTCTGTCATTTATATAGCATCCCTTCAGCTATCTATCTATCTATCTATCTATCTATCTATCTATCTATCTATCTATCTGTGCCTTTGGCTATTTCCACCCTACAGTGTTATAGTGCTACTATTCCACTTTCAATATCCTATGGAATACCTGTGGTTTGTAGTTTCGGGAGGGGCATTTAGAATTCTCAGCCAGAGAGCTCTTTGGCCTCAGTAAACTACAAACCCCAGAATTCCACAGGATGTTGAAACTGGAATAATAGCACTATAACAGTGTAGGGTGGAAATGGCCTTTCTGTCTTGCCTTCTACCCCACAAGGGCTTCCAAGGTGATGAACAAGTAAAACCAAGATGACTATCTTATCTCAGTCTTCTCTTCTCCAAGCTAAATCCATCTAGGGCTTGGTTTCCACACCTTTTACTTTCTTGGTTGCCATCCTCAGGAAATGCTCCAGCTTGTCAATATCCTTGAACTGTGCCAGATTTTCTATGTTCACACTTGAGTATATGCTTGGAATGCTCATATTGGTGTAAAGAGTTGTCTAAATGTCCCCTAATTTAATCATACAATTGTTTTAGAAAGAACAGGCATGGGATTGGTCTTACCTGAAAAGTTATTATCAGATTACAGATGACAGTTTAGTACAGAAGGGTTAAAATATTTCAGAAATAAAAATGATGTGACCGTGGAAAATGCTTCTTCACAAGCATTTTAGAGTAGAGCAGGTATATGTTATGCATGCTTCCATTCAATTATGGTAGTTTGCTTTTCTGCAGATTTCTTGTTTGTTTTACAACATCCACTTTCTTTCTACATCATTCCAACCTGCAGCCATTTTTTTCCTCTTCTCTCTTTTTCTCCTCCATTACACCATGTATTTTACTATGTGTAAGTAGTTGTAAGTAAAGCTACTTTGATATGTTTACAAAAAAGGCTAAACTTGCCACTTTTCTGTGCTAGACCCTGTGGCGGGTGGGGGGAGCATAGATTTGGTTATTATTCACCGTCTTCTTTGCCAATTGATTACTCTGCTTGAGGTCTGATAATACTACACACAAATATCCCAAAAATCTATTGCTGGGCTTAGGGGACATTGTATAGTCTTCCTTTTCAATGCTATAAACTTTCCTGATCATAAATTTAATTGGTTTCCTTTATGGATTTTAGATCCTACGTTTGTGAACTAAACTAGTCTTGTCTCTCCTCCTCTGCAACTTTGCAGCACACATTACATGTTCATTTGAAGGAGTTAAGAAGGAACAGCAACAACCAGATCTAAGATCTGACCTGTTTCAGCTTCTAAAGCTCTATCACAGGGCTTTCCAGAAAGTGTGTTGCAACACGTTAGTATGTCGCCTGCAGTGTATAGGAGTGTCACTTCTCTGGGCCAACAAAGACCTCCCAACCTGAGCCCGGCCCATTTCCACCGCTCTCGCCAAAGTCTTTCCTTTCCAAGGACAATGGCAGCGAGTCAGGATCGGGGGGGGGCTGCCTTTCCCACTGCCACCATTCTTTCCAAGGTCTTTCCTTGCTGAAATGGGGAAGCTTAAAAATGTTTGGTGACAAAATATGAGTGTCTTCATCTAATATTTGACCAAATATTGAAAAGCTGTGTTCATCCTATCAACCTCATAATCTCATTAAAATGGTTAGTAATTATTGGCTTTATTCAGTTTTTTAAATTCTTCAACATATTAACTTATTTTGACTCATAAATGACAACAGTCTTGGAAATGTGTGTTATTATTTATAAATCATATATTTTTTAAAAAAAATATGAAAGGTTTTCATGAGCGATGTTGTGTCCCCATACATTTTGTTATTGTGATTTATATGTATGTGTCCGTATCTCTGACAAGGGTTTAGTTTAACCTCTGGTTTGCTAGTAAAACGGAATCGCTGTGTTGCAAAATGATGCATGCCTAAAAAAGTGTGTCACCAACATGAAAAGTTTGGAAAGCTCTGCTCTGTCACATAAGCTAGTCATGTTACTACTGCATGAAGAAGAAAAAGAAGAAGGAGAAGGAGAAGCAGCAGCAGCAGCAGCAGCAGCAACAGGGAAGCAAGAAGATTAAACACACATTGTTTGCTTAAGTTCTCTCTCAATTAGCAAACATCTCTTGCAGAAAGAGAGATCTAGAGATTCCAGACCCTGAAATCACAGCCAATCAGCTGCTAATGTTGCAGGCCCCTACAAGGAGCATTTTTCATCTCTCTTCACTAATTCTGGGCATTACATCATGCCAAGTACATCCTGGGAGATATTGTTATGCTAATGAGGCATCCCAGGAGACCCAATTCTCTTGCTGCCTGAAGAGACATTCTCACCATGCCCCAGTACTCCAGCTTATTGAAGCCAGGCTGAATCGCCTCCTGAGAATAAAAGACACAGTCTTAATTAACTACTGCACTCCATTGCCAATCACAGCTTGATTTTTATGCCAGCTTTCCTTTCTGCTATAGAAAAGCCAGAACTTCTGATACCAGACCCAAGTGGAGGGGAACAGAGGAATGTGTGTGTATGTGTGTGTATGCATGCGCACACATATGTGCCTACCCCCTGTGCTAGAATTAAGCTACATTCTTTGTCTTTATTGGAGGACTGATGGAGTGTTGTGCCACTAGGCTGATGCCCAGCAAATCTAGTGCACGTTGAATAATCAGCAGTTCTGCTTGCTCAGAATTTTCAAGATAAGATACATTCTGGACCTGAGACAAGGGGCAATCTCATGAATTCTCGGGAGTTGTCTTGTGGGAAGAAAGGACAATGGTGATACATTCTAATTTTCTCAGCATATCTACAATATAGAAAATATTTGGTGCATAGTTTCTGTAAGGAAAATCTCTCTATACCCAATCCTATTTAATATTATTTATGTATTACATTTCTATCCAATCTTGTCTCCAAGGTTGGGATTCACAGTTCTTTCTTTGAAAGAGTTAGAAAAAGATTTAGGCCTGGGTCCCCCCCTGTTCAGTATGGATGAGAATTTTGTTTTCATATCTTCCAAAATCTCAGAAATGAAAAATGGGACGTGTGGGGTCAAGAAACCTCAGAGTGAATATGGCAAAAGTCATTAATGAAGAACACACAAGCAAGGGCAGCCTGCAACAGTTTGCTTTTGCCCGAGTCTACTGAGAAGAGTGAGATTCTGCCCCCCTTTTCCTCTCCTCTCCCTGCTATTGAGCTAATTGAGTACACACTACCTTTACACTTTGAACTCAGTTTGCAACAATGGAAGTAAACTGAGGACAAAGGGGGAAAGCAGGAGGAGGGAAGAGAAAAGCTGCTGGTTCATGACACTAGATCACTTAAGAAGAATTATTGTACAGTGGTGCTTCCCAAGCTATTTAATACGGGGGAATTGGCTCCCCCTTCATTGTGCGCTAAAGATCAGCAATATATGTGTAACTATCAGGACCAATGTTTCTTTATTTTTTTGGAAAACTTGCCAGGCACTAGCAACTAATGGCTCAGGGACTGTCAGCAGAATAAGGACTATTGCTTTGAGCAATGTTGCCCTACAGTATGTAAAGAGGTTTCTGATCTTCTGACAGTCAGTCAGCTTTGGAGCACTTTTCAACCCTCATTTTAGGCTTTGAGGGTTTTTTGTTTTTTTGTTTTGTTTTTTTGGATGATGCTTAGTTTGTGCTCAGTATGTATTTGTAATGTTGATTTGAAACACGTTTGGATAGTTTGGCATTGGACCAGATCTGGGGGTGGGGGACATGGCACAGGCATGCCCATCATACTAAGTTCAAGGGGGGATCCCCTTAAGAGACCAGTAGGGAGGTTGGCATCTAGGGTCAGATCTACTTCAGAGGTGCTTGGCTATAGCCATTTCTACCCTCCACTGTTATAGTGCTATTATTCCACTTTCAATCTCCTGTGGGATTCTGGGGTTTGTAGTTTAGTGAGGCCAAAGAACTCTCTGGCTGAAAATTCTGAAGGCCTCCCCGCAAACTGCTAACCCCAGGATTCCATACGATGTTGAAAGTGGAATAATAGTACTATAACAGTGTAGTTCAGAAATGGCCTAAGTCTCACTTCCAGGTGTCAGGAGTGGCTTCTGCCTGTGTGGAATCCCACCTCTGTAATTTCAGATGTCAAGCCAGCTATTTCCATTAGTTGGCAGGCAAACTGGCCAGGTAGGATCCAGAACCATGCTAGACCAAACCCTTTCACCTGTAACCAATTCCACAGTGGCCTTTTCTATTCCAACAATGCCTATGTCATTTTGGCCATGCAAAGCCCACCAGCTTTGCTGTGTGATCCACAAGCAAACCACCAACATTTAGAGCTATAAATTTAGTTGTGAAAAAGTGAATGGTCATCTTCACATATTCAGTTTTGAATGTCTCACCAAGAGAAAAGGATATGGATGGGAGGTAGCTAAACTATGCCTAGATTCAAGCATTTGGTGAACTGCCAAATGGGACATTTTTTGTGCAGTTCCCTGACCTCATGGGTTTTTACTGGATAATGTATATGGGGGGGGGCATTCAGGCCCTGATGATTTTCATTTATAGCCCTCACATAGTTTTCCATTTTTTTCTTCCTTCACTTTTCCTTACAGAAACATGCGCACATGCATAATCTGTTAAAGAGGAAACAATAGAGTAGCTACACAATATCGTTGCATCTGAAATACTAAGAGTCTTCTGTCTTGGAGCACCTTTTATAAAAATAGCCCTTGTTATTGACTTACTTTGCTTGGGCAGTTTATAGATCATGTTTCCATCCTAGCCATCTCTATAAACAAGCAATGGGCTAGATTCCCCAAACACATCTGCAACCTTTACAGTGCCATGCATGCTCCATTCTTCCCTGCCCTCATTCCTTTCCTGACTTCTTACTACTAGTAGGAGTAGCTGTGGTGATTACAGAAGGTTCCATGGGCATGCAAAGGCCACGTTGTTCTCTAGTTTGTGCATTACAAAAGCATAGCACTGAGACTGTAAAGCAGGAACAGTAAAAATATGCATATTCTCCAATGTAGAACCTGCTCTTCTAGTGAGCTGTTTCTGGTTTTTAAACCTTGACTTCTTCCAGATCAAACTTTAAGTTTGCAATTGATCTATCTTGTTCACAACATTTGGCCATGGGTCTGTGGTGCCTTCCACTTGTAATACTTTTGTATTTTTCTACCACTTCTATGATTTCTTTTTCTTTTCCCTGTTAGGAATGGGAAAATGGAATGGGCGCACAATTGTCCAGTTGTTAACAACCATATACCCACACACCTTGATATGGTTTAATTGGCTTACATCAAAATTGATATAAAATATAAACTATGCCCTTATATGGTAGACATCACTGCTGGATAAGAGGAAAGCTGGCCAAATAGGTGTGTTATGAAATCTAAGGTCCAGAAGAATCCTTCTAGGCACAGCCAGGTCATAGTCAGGAAATCATCAGGAAACTCCAGAGATAATAGGCTGCTGCTAGCCTTAACAACACTGCTTTCTTAAATAATAGCAACCGGGAGATTCCCATCAGACCACTGATTGGCTCAAGTCCTCTTCCCTTTATCCTGCAATCTATTCGATTATCTTCAACCTGTCCACAAACACTGAGCTATTGAACAACCATTAGTCCCTTTTGTCATCTAACACTAAAACCATCAGGTCATTCCGGACCTCCTTGTCCACTCTGCAAACTCCATTGTTTACTTGGCCAGAGAGCTATTCACACCCATGCCCTCGAGGTAGAAACTGTGTATAAAACTCCCCAGTTTTGATCAGCTAGCTTGCAGTACTTTGTTTGTCATTTCAATTTCCAAACAAGTACTGTCCTAAGGTGCAAGTCTAAGTCACATCACAGTTTTTTCACTGCTCTCTGGATTGGTAATTATTGCCCTGATCACCTTTGAAACCTTGCTATCAGCAGTTTTCCTTCCTTTCTCATTCAGCTAGCCTTGTGTGATTGTGTGAGTGCTTGTGCCTTGTGTGTGACTGTTAATTCCTTTAATAAAATACATTTTAGCTTATTTTTGGATCTCTGGCTGGTTCTTCACTGTGGAGACCATGTAAACATTGCTAGAAAGATCTCGTTAGATTGTCTCCATCTCACAGGCCTCCTAATTTTGACCTAATAATTCTCCATCCTTGAACAGAGGTACTGGCACTGTGGTGGACCCCTAAGTCACCCACATTTTGGGGGTAAAACTCTGGTAGTTATTTGAGGAGACAACCAGAGGCACTCAAGGCTTCAGTTTATCTTTTAACATAGGAATGGAGGTCTTTGCAAACTAAGTCAAAAGTGTACCTTGTACAAAAGGTCTCAGTTGACTTAAACAGAGCCCTGCCATTAGGCAGAGTGAGACAGTGGATGAGATGGAAGTGGATAAAGTGTGGATGGATGGACGAATGAATGAATGAATGGTTGGGGGAAGCAGTGGCAATCCCTATTTTGCCCTGTACTTTCTAAGACAGTCAGTTGACCACTGGCATGGTGGATGCTTGTCCTGTCACCTGTACTGAAGTGAAATTCAGCTGTGACTGTGGTTGGCTTCTATATATGGAAGAGGTGCCATCACCACTTTGTCCTTCATCTCAGGTAGCAAGTCAGATCCTGTGGAAATGCAAACAAAACACAACTATTTTATCAGCTATAAAGAAGAATGCAATGTCAGTGAACTGGAAACTGTCAGATTCAGTGCTGTGTCTGCAGCATGTATGAAAACTTAATAATGGCTTTGTGAATTAATCATGGGTCAAAGGCAGCATCCAAGAACGTTAAGTGTGCTGTAATATCAGATTCTCAGAGACAGTTGATCAAGGAGGAAAATACTTGAAAAGTGAAGTGTTGTTTTTTTTTAAAAAAAAAAATCTAAATGAAAATGGGGTGGTTTCTCCATGCTGTCTCATCTTTGTGATTTATTTTAATCCTGTTATTTTACCTATAATAATAAACAGCTTTTAATAGCCAGAATGGCATTACTGTTTTGCAATAAATTATATGCTGACTGGCATCTTGCTAGTGTCATAGATGATTGTAATATTAGAGCATGTCTTTTTTTTAAATTGCTGTGATGGGAGAAATTTACTACTTGCCTTATGGAAATACACACACACACACAAATTCACCTCTTTCCTTTGGGGGATCCCTCAACACAGCCATTTAGTGCCTAATGCAGAGTGAGGGCAAGGTGGCAGTGTGTAACCTTCCAGCTACATCCCTACATTGTCACAGTTGTGTACCTTCAAGTCATTTCCAACTGATGGCGACCCTAATGTGAGGACCCTATTATGGGTTTTTCCTGAGCTGAGAGTGTGTGACATGCCCAGGAGCACCCAGTGGGTTTCCATGATTAAGCAGGGAACTGAACCCCGGTATCCAGAGGGGTAGTCCAATGTTCAAACCACTACACTATACCACATTGGGTCTCCGTCTCATCCCTATAGCTGAATGCAAAATGCTTATGTCATCCTCTGGGACTTTTTCAGGACCACTGGAAAGTCATGGAGAATGCACTTTTTGTTCTGTATATAGCTGAAAGCTTCTCCACCACCCACTGCACTCCACTGTCCACAAAATTGCTATATTTGCCCCCTCTTGGCAACAGCTGAGTCCTGTGGGAGGGGAGAGAGGGGACAGAATGGAGTTCTGCTTGGGCAGAACTTTACACTCCATTTTCTCATGAAGATTCTCAGTCAGTGTCTGAAACAGTTCAGTCCTATTATCCATAGAACCAACAGAAATACATGTAGGTCTGTAAAGCTAAATAACATACTGACACATAGAGGCCACTTCTTGGGCAGCAGCAGTACAAAAAAAATGTAGTTAACTTCTCCAACCTGACTCTGTGGCAACAGCTCTCATCACTATAGCCAGTATGCTGGTGAATGTTCTGGCAGAGGACCATGGGAGTGGAGTAAATACATTAGGAGAACACCAGGCTGGGGAAAACTAAAATAAGGCATTCAAGAGGTGCTTGGGTCAGAAGATTGGGATGTTTAAAAAAACAAAACAAAAATAAAGGAACAGAGACTGCCATTTAAAATTTACACACCTTGGTTGATGTCTTCAAATTGTGAATGTTTACTCCTCTACCTTGCTTCATGTCATTCTTTTCCTTTTTACCACCTTTTGTATCACAAAAACCCTGAGGTGGAAGTCCATGAGCTTCTTTTTAGTAATGGTAACTCTAGGAAGCTCCCACCTTTTGACACCTCATTATCTGACAATATACTCTTTTTGACACTTCCAAATTAAAGACAAGTTCCATTAATTCAATGGGGGTTCTACTCTTTCATCAGTTCTTATTGCCTACAGAGGCTCACTTGGAACTGCTTGCTGTTTGCAAAGTAAGCTGAGAGAGAAAAAAAGGCACTAAGCTGACTGGGAGACTTTGCAAGTAGCGCACATGGGATCGGTCCCAAGTAAGGCTCTGTAAATACATCATGCTTCCTCTAATACAGTACATGGGTTCCACTTTTCAACCAATTCTGTTTTCTGACAGTGTTCCACTCCCTAACCTGTCAGATAAGTGGGAGAAGCCTGTATGCACTTGTAGATACCACTTCTGCACAAATAAACCAAAAAAGCTCAGTGCTTTGCTTCATTCTTAAGCCACTTGCTTAGAAATAACTCCACTAGTTTCAAAAGACACTTCCATATAAATGTGCACGTCTATAAATAAGATGTATGCCAGGTAGTCTAAGCCTATGTATGTTTGCTTGTACACACATCTGTGAATTCAGGTAACCTACTATGTATATATACATGGGTCAGTCTTCCCAAGTATGGTGTTCTACAGATGTTTTGAACTAGAAATTCCATCATCCATTTGACCATCTTGGCTGGGGCTGAGGCAAAGTGCCATCCAAAACATCTGGACAAAACCATATTAGGAAACAGTAACATACATAGATATGAGTATGTGCCTAGATTTGCATGCATAGTCAGTGGCACATTTTAAAAATATCTGTCCCACTTTCTTCCACTAAGTGAACTCAAAACAGCTAACCTACAAATAGTAAACACAACATCCCACCACATACTCAAACAATGCATATAATCATAGTATACACTCCCACAAACTAGGACACATGTGGCTAAGCAACCTCAGAATGTGATCAAGATGGCAAAAGTTTTAATGAGGGAGAACACAAAAGCTACAAGCCAATGCAGCAGTTTGCTTTTACCTGAGTCTACTGGGAAGGGCAAGATTCTGTCCCTCCTTTCCTTTCTCCTGCAGAGTTGAGTACAAACTACTTTTGTACTTTTAACTCAGTTTGCAGGGGTGATAGATGATTAACTGGGATTGTCTCTGCTACATTAGGACAATGAAAGGTATTGTTTTAATGTCACCTGATGAAATACACCCAAGGTTTCAAATGAGATGTGTGTGCACACACATGTACACATGTATGAACATAACATGTCTGTGTGAAGAGAGTGGAAAAGATTTTTTCCCCTCTTTTTTAAAAAATACAAAAAATAAAGGCTTTGGTATAGTCCCTTTTTAAGGCTGTGAGAAACTTATATGTAAGCAGAAGCCAGGATAGCTGTAGCAATGTATATTTATAAGATCAACTAAATGTAAAACTTTGAAGATTAGGTTAAAAATATATACAGATGTTAAACTAGGAAAGAGAAGCTGCTTAAACCTGGTCCAAAGAGTAAATTAAAAGAAAACAAATCACCTCTAACAATTTTGGGGTAGAGGCTTAAAGCCATCATCGGACGATAAATCAATTTGCAGATGCTCAGTGCAGCTGCTTAAAGACCAAGTCTGAAAGACTTTAGTTAGCTGGAGTAACTGCGTATGTTTAAGGTACAGACAGAGAGTCATGATTTAAAAACAATTTCCCCAGAGCAGCTGCTATGAAGTAAATCCTTACTAATGTGAGGTGATGAAAACTTTTTCTTCCCTCCTACTTCTGTAAGAAGAGCATGTGATGTGTTTAAAGTAAGTCACATTTATATCACAATCTGGCTTCTTTCAAGTCTGTATACTTATAACTCTGGAACACCTGCTCATCTTTATGAATAATCAAGATGACTGGAGCCAATCCTATTTGGATATCAGTGCAGGAACCCTGACAGAATGCTAGCTGGTGTTGGAAGTCAGAGCACTTGGGTTTGGTTTCCACCTGCTGCCTCCAGCTGATAGTAGCCACTAATTTTGGCCATTTCTTCAGTCACTAGCTCTGAAGTTGGCTGACTGCCATTTTAAGATCCTTAATTTGTCAGGAATATTTGCCCCAATGACAGTGGTGCCACCCTTGGAAGCAGAGTGGCATTAAACATTAATGAAGATAGACTTTATATATTTTTTTAATCTGCAAAAGCTGCCATTTTGGGGAGGAGGGTTGAGAAAAACAGTGATGCATTTAAATCTTTTACTCCAAGTCTCAAGTCAAATCTCAATTCTCTATCTTCAAATCTCAAGTCAAGTCTTAAACTCTTGCAAAATACTTTCAAGTCAAATCTCAAGCCTGGGAGTCAGTTTCAGAAGTGGAGAATAGGATCCTTCTTACTCTTCATTGCTGAAGCTTCAAAAGCTTTAGAACAAAGGATCCTTCCCTGCACTCTGGGGATGAATCCAGTGGCGTTTCTAGGTCCAGCAGCACCTAGGGCAGGTGCGGCCAAGAAGGACCCCATGATGGCAGGTATAGGGGATCAATGGGCAGGTGCAGGTTGGCAGTTGTGGGCACAAGTTGGCAGTGGTGGGCACAAGGAGCGATGGGTAGGTGTGGGTTGGCAGCAGCGGGTGTGGATTGGCAGCAGCGGGCACAAGGAGGCAACAGGTGGGCACGGGGAGGTGAAAGGTGGGCGCAGGTTGGTGGTGGCAGGCCCAGGGAGGTGACAGCAGGCATGGGGGGTGGTAGGCAGGAGGGTGCCCCCCAGGCATTTGTGCCCAGGGCACACGTCCCAGTTGCCCCACCCTAGATCTGCCTCTGGGTGAGTCTCACCCTATACTGTTAGGAAAAGTTTTAGAAGGTTCCTCCAATATGTAGTGGGGTCGGGTTGCTTAGCAGACCTCAAACTCACCTCAAGCGTAGCACCTTTGCTGATCTCTTCATAGAAATGGCCCAAGCTTTGGGCTTGAGGCAGATTGCCATGGGACCAGGAGGCAAAAAGAGATGGAAGCATTATTCAAAGTTGTAAGATTTCTGGATGAATGTGTTGTGCTACTGAACCAAGAGCAGCAAGTCACTCACTAAAAATATACAAGTCAGGAGTCGAGTTGAGTCCAAGTTAAGTCATTGAAGTAACTTGAGTCCAAGTCAGTTGACTCAAATCTACATCACTGGAGAAAAGCTCGTCCCTCTTTCACCAATATTTGTGCTCTTTTTGCATCTGCAGGTAGCCATTTCCTCCGATAAGGTCCTATTATTTGTTTGGGGTAAAGAAAGAAGGAGCTCATCCTATATGAACATAGTAATTGCCTCACACTGAGTTCACACCATCTAGCTCATTACTTTCTACACTGGAAACAGTACTTTGTGATTTCACTCTGGACTTTTTCCTGCCTGCAGATGCTGGGAACAGGATTTGGGGATGTCACTATGAGAATAAGATACTCCAACACTCAATTACATCCCTCCCTGTAGAGATTTGAACATGTCTACCAGACTTCTAATCCAACATTACACCAATCTGGCTGTCACCAAGCCTCTCCTGGCTTCCAATAATCTATGTATATTATGTGTATGTCCAGTTGGAGCATTGGCTTTTCCACAGTTCATAAACAGCATTGGTGGGATAACTGGATACTTTCTCTCCTTCTCACCACCATCATATACTTGTCTAGTGAGGACACAAGAGAAAGTCTTTGTGTGTTGTGTACACTGATAGCTCATTATCCACTTTAGGCATGAGAAGGACGTTATCACTGACATACCCAAGACAGAAGGGCTGTTGGAAAAAGAGATCCACTCTGTCTTAACAGTGAAGTGGCATTTCAGGGCAAACAACATTTGTATTATCCAAGGGTGGACACTTCACTGTCTGTCTCTCTTATTCCACCTCTTATGAACATGCCACATTTCTAACACCAAGGTGTCATTCTGTGTAGGAGGATAGGTTTGTCTTCAAATAAATATTTGAGGCTGGGTGCCATCAGAGAAGCAATTAAAGGCAAGGAATGGAAAAAAAGATGGGCTTTTCTTCCACATCGTGTGGGCAGGGAAGGGGAGAGAGAGAGAGAGAAAGTGCACCCACAAATGTATGCACCCACACCCATAACTACCAAGCTGCCACTACTGAAAGATTTTATGTTTCTAGGGGAGGCAGGTATGTTAGGGGAAAACCTAGCATAAATCTCAGAGAAGACATAATAAAAATCATAATGGGCTGCCAACCAGGCGTGTCCACCAGCCCGCGCTGTAGTGATTCATCCTAAAAGCGTTCTGCTGAAGTGTATGTTCAGTGAAGGTCTGTGGTGGCGAAGACATACTGCATTAAGGAAAGCTGCTAACAGAGTGATACTGCTCTGCTGCAGAGTGACTAATGGCATAGACAAAAATCAGACACACCATTTCCAGTCTTCCACTTTGGGATCGGTGTGCTAAACATCAAGTCTTCAGGGTGCAATGTTCGAGAAAGCCAAGTCTGCATTCAGAAGCCACATCAGACATTGCCAGTGACTGGAGGTCTCTTTTATTGCAGTTAATGTATTATGGTTATAAAAATGTAAGATGAAACCTGAAAGATGCAGGGAGGGAGAGGAGGTTTCAGCCAAGAGCAAAAAAGACCAAACCACTGATTTGTTTTTACATTCAATGTTCTCTATCCCTCAGACTTAAGAGTATTTAAAAGGGCATCAGTGACTCCTTCAACTAGGTGACTCTTGTTCCCATTTTTCAGGTAGAAAATTCAGATTTAGGGACAGTGGCTGTCCCAATGCCAGCTACAAAATCTATCACTAGGTTTAAACTTTCTCTTAACAATTTTGCAGATATACATTCAAACACACCTTCTGATGACATAAAAACAGCAATTTAGCGATAGGATGGATATTCCATGGTTCCAAGGATTTGAAAAGTGAACCTCTCTCCTTGAAAAGTTCTGCCTTATTTTAAGTTGATTCCAGCCTGGACCTTGACGAAGTTACGTTTGTAGACTTCAGCTCCCAGAATCCCTTAGCCAGGATGGCTGCTGCAATGGAGTGGGCCTTCCAGCCAGCTGGCTGCCCACTCAGCTGACTCCAGAGCTTATTGAAATAACATTTCAGATCCTGGTTAGAATTTTAATTTCCTGCGGGGACCAATAGATTTGTCATTTGCTCTTGGCAAGTCTTGTTCTTTGCAGGAAATTACATTTCTGAGCATGCCCAGAAGCATCATTTCAAGCAGTTTAGGAGCTCATTTGGCAGGCAAGCAAGCAGTTATGCTTGCTGTCTTGCCTGTTTATGTGTGAGGCAGGCTCCTCCTGCTGCAGAGGAGGAACTCTTTGGCAATGGTAACACTCCTAGTTTATTTGCAAAAGGGGAGAGAACCTATGTTGCCTGGATTTTAAAAAAGCATTTTGTGAAGCGAGCTCTGTATGTGGTGTGGTATAACTATGTCCACCCATTCCTAAGCCATTTCTGCACTAGACGGTTATAGCACTATTATTCCATTTTCAACATCCTATGGAATCCTGAGGTTTGCAGTTTAGGGAGGGGCCAGCCAGCCTCTCCCTAAACTGCAAACCCCAGGATTCCATAGGATGTTGAAAGTGGAATAACAGCGCTATAACAGTCTACTGCAGAAATGGCCCTATTCAAGTTCCTGTAGCTGAACCACAGTAATTCAGGGTTATATTATCATAGGTGATGCATTGAGAAGAGGAACAAATTGGCCATGAAAGTATTAGTGAAGAACAACTAAACACACTGATTTACCCTCTGCCCACCCCTGTGGTCTGTGTGTGAATCCCTCAGCTTTCTGGGCAAGGCTAATTTCATAGGCCTGCCTCAGACAAAGTGTGCCCCCATGTGAGCCAGGACCCAAACCCTTGAATGTTTGAATCCCGGCTTGCTGGGAGATTGCCTACACATAGAAGAAGCTCTTCAGAAGAACAGAGCTTCTTCTACTGTGTGTAAAGTCTCCAGCCCAGTTG
Organism: Ctenosaura bakeri; assembly: GCA_948474755.1. Lineage (NCBI taxonomy): Eukaryota > Metazoa > Chordata > Lepidosauria > Squamata > Iguanidae > Ctenosaura > Ctenosaura bakeri. The sequence continues at coordinate 215,802 of CAOLHI010002288.1, forward strand.
CCGCTTTTCACACTTATGACAGAAGGGACTGAATTACCACATCCTCTCCTTCACATGTTGATTTAACCCTTCAAAGAACAGCCGAGTGAGATTAGATCAGAGCTGATGTGGGGATCCAGAAATCCATCCCCCCCTACGTGCTAAGGACTGGTATCATATTAAGGCAACCGTTTCTTTCTTTTCTGGAAACTCACCAGTAACTTTCAGCTGGTGCCTCATGGACTGGCTCTGGTCCATGGACCACCATTTTGAGTAGCACTAAGCTAGGCAGTATTAATTTATCTGTCTGAACAACCTATGGGGAATGAACAGAGTTGTCTTTTAAAAGGGCAACATCTGCCAACTGAAGAACAAAATGTATTTGCTGGCCAATAAACATCCAAGAACATAATTCAGCAAAAAATTTTAGTCTTTCTCCAGACAGAGAGAGACTGGCCATAAATTTAGAGTGAGGGTAATACTTCCTGCCTGAATCAGCTGTTATGTAGCCAGAGTGGCTAAGTGGCATTGTCACAAAGCCAAGACTCATGGCAGGAAGAATTATCCTGGCTCTCAAGCATATGTGGGTGTGAAGCTGCTGCATAATTCTGATTGGCTGGAACTATATTCCAGAAGAGGGTTTTTTTTTTTCATTGCTCCCAATAGGAAGCGGTAAGCAAAAGTGAACAGGTCTATGGTCTCAAAAATGAGTGTTAGTCCCCATGTTCTCTCATATTGAGAGTGTTCAATTCAGAACACTGTTTGCAGTCCTAATGGAAATGCTCTTGCCAATGACCCCAAACTCTCTTTCTCTGTGAGTGTGTGTGTATGGGAAGATACATGGGCAGAGACACTGATGTATCCATAATCCTGCCAACTTACTGCAGTCATGGCAGAAATGATGGGGCTCTTCATGTCCCTCTTCTCGTCATGTCCCTCATCATTGTCAGTTGGAGGGGAAAAGCTACACCAGTGTTAATGTACACTCCCACTGGTTATGTGGGCATGCCAAAGAAACAGGAGGGCTTTGGAAGTGGAGGATCCATTCTAACATACACTGTTTTCCTTTCCTTCCAGCATATGGAACACTGACAGGGGAATCATCTCTGCTGGCAAAACATTATCTATGCAATTGGGAAACTCATGTGGTCTAAATGTCATCTGGCAAGAGGATGTCCATTTCTTCTAGAGCAGCATTTGCACTTCTTCCTGAGATCCTTCACCATGCAGTAGAGTAAATAAAGGCATGTTTCCTACACTTTTTGAACTGGAAGAATCTCTGCAAATACTTAGGGCTACTGAAAAGTAAAAGTCTGTTTATGAAAGCTTATGCTACAAGCCTCTTCCACTCAATTAACCTCAAATGTGCTACAAGATCCCTTTGCATTTAAAGGTTTGATATGGATAAAGAGACATTCCAAGATTAAAAGCAGAAGCAAAGCATAGGTGTACATAAGCAAAGCCAACATATCTTTCCTGTTGAAAAAGGTGTCTGGGCACCAGCTGAAATCTGAGGCAGCTGCTGTTCTTCTCTGGGCTTCTAGGTAGTAAGACAAATTTCAGAGCAACATTGGTGGAGGAAAAAGTTTGATTTGTATCTATGACCCATTTTTAAAGCCTGAACAACTGTTTGTACCTTTTCCAAGCTGACACGAGGTCTCTGTGGCTCAGTGCAAAGGTTTTCTATAAGCAGTGACCTTGTGTAACACTGGTGTACCAGAAAGCCAAGGAGAAAGGGAGGGGGAGAAATGGGGATGAGAGAGAGATGGACCTATCATGCCAATGATTGCACGAGTGGTGGACCACCACAACAACTGGTGAAAGTTCTTCTAAAAGCCCTTGAAAGAACAGGATAGAACAAAAACTGCCTAAGACTTGTAATGAGCTTTTGGCAAGCCACAATGTAGGTCCTGGAAAAACTCCTAATGGAAAATTTGTACTATAGGTAAAACCAAGGAGAATATAAGGAGTGCAAATGAAAGGAGTGCAAATGCAACTTTGGGTGCCTTGCTTTGCCTGCCTGATACAGAACTATTTTTCCCCTTTGGTTGTAGATTGTTGCATTTAACCAAATTCTGGGCCTTCTAACCCAGATGGCCATCATGAATATTTCTTCAATTGAAGTGACCCAGAAGCAGTTCTGGTTCACCTCCCAATCCTTGGCTGTCTTACCACTGTGACATCATAGAAACTCACACCATGACATCACAAGGCCCTGACCCATGACCTCACAGATACCTATTATCTTATCACTAGTTTTGTCCCTCAGATTTCATGGTATGGAGTACCATTGACCCAGCAGTCTTATACTGAAAGACTTTCACTCAGGAGGAATGTTTTAGCCATGTTACCTCTTCATTTCTTATTAAATGTTTTCTCTTTTACACTGATTGGTAGAAAATGCCAAGAATAACGGATTATTGTTTGAAAAAGTTATTGCTGGGCCTGACCCAGGGCAACTCGTGCTGTGTCTAGAGTGGAATCACAACTCCCTTTGGATTGTGGAAACAACAAGAGCTGGTCTGTTTTTCTGAGGGCAGACGAGAGAAGAAGGTTACACCCATTCTACACCAGTGCTTCCTTCCTGCCAGCAGGGCTACAGAGTTTAGCGGTGATAGTAGTGAATACAGATGTTCATGTTTTCACGACCGAGAATGAAACGGCCAAATAATACTACCTGATAATCAATCAACATAAATCCTTGTGCTTTTATTCAAGAACATATTTGCTATAATTTAGAATTCTGCAATTATTCCCCTCCCTCTTCAAACAGAACACTGCTAGGATTGAATATGAATATATTAAATCCTGGACTTGTATAATTTGATCAAGAAATAATTAAAAATAATATTGTTAGACTTCTCCTCTCCTTTCAGTTCTCTACCTCATTTCTATATGGTTTTGAGTCTTTCTAATCTCTGTTGACCTGTTCAGATATCTAAGCCAGTGATTCTTAACCTTTCTTTACCAGGGACACCTCTTTAAATATCTACTGTTGCTATGGACCCCCAAGATTTAACTCAGGATTTTTTTTAAAAAATACATAAAATATTTATTTAAAATTTCTCATCAAGAGTCTTCAAATTGAAAAAGAAGAGATAAATAAGTAAATGTGCACTTCTCTGAGAGGTGCTGATGGAGGAGTGAAGACTTTTCTCCTATTTTTTCCTGCCAGTTTAAGGTTGGGGTGGATTGACCCAGCATTGACCTAGCCAACTAGCCAGCATTTGCCCCTCTCTTTCTCCCTTTCTCTCTCATTCTCTCTCCTTTTTTCCAGCTATCCAACCAATTAGAAGTTCTCAACGCCCCCCTTTTCCCCTTCTTTATCAGTAGGAGAGGAGACTAAGACCATTTCCACACTACACTGTTACAGTGCTATTATTCCACTTCCAACTTCCTATGGAATCCTGGAGCTTGCAGTTCAGGGAGGGGCGTTTAGAATTCTCAGCCAGAGAGCTCTTTGGCCTCAGGAAACAACAAACTACCCAGCATTCCACAGGATGTTGAAAGTGGAATAATAGCACTATAACAGTGTAGGGTAGAAAGGGCCTGAAACAGGCAAAGGAAGACAGGAGAGAAAAAGCAAGGGGGGGGCGATGTTGAAGGCAAAAAAGTGAGCTGAAGCAACACCTCAATAAAAGATACTGAGCATGGCTCCTCACTTCCATTCATATGCTTTCATCTGAATTAAGTGATGGCTTTTTTTTTGCCAACAGTGATCTATCACTCCAATTTCCAATATCCTGCCAGGGATGACACCTGTTGCAGCAGCACCCCCTCTTTTCATTTGGTCCCATTCTGACTAGTATCCTTGATGCAGCATAGCAGCCAACTCTGAAAAAGGATAGCAGGGAGGAGATATGTATGGAGAAAAGAAGTACAGTAATCATGGATGGTAACTATGAGCTCAATGGGGGAGGAAAAAAGGATAAAGAGAAGAGGAGAAATTGAATGTAATCCGAATTGATTTTTTACTAACAACTAATCAGGATTATAGTGCCAATGGAACAGGCATACGTTAAAGCTGGGTTGGATAAATCACATCCTGGCAGTATAACCAGAAGTGGAAGTAAAGGAAGCATTAGCTAGCTAAACACATTGGTCTGAAATTTGGCACCTTAAAAGAGTTTGGTTTGAGTATGGCTTGTACTGATCTGGGGCAGAAAGGGTGAGAAGGGGCATATTTATAGGCACTCTAAACTTCCAGCAGTTTGACAGGTATTATCTGTTCTCCTTCCTACATGATACACTTTGTTATGGTTAGATTTGTCACTTCATCTCCCCATTTGCTCAGCATCTTGGTGAAATCATTTGTTAGGTTATGTCAAGAAGAAGGTCTAGTGTGCGATATGCCCTAATAGTAAACTAAGTTCTTTTAGTTAAATGCAATTTTCCAGTTCATTTTAGGCTGTGGAGTTCATATTGTTTTGAAACCCAGTGATAGTGATTTGGTGTTGGCTTACTGGATTGTGGAGCTTAGTTTTCTTTTCTTTTTTTTCCATTTTGTTTTACTTTATATGAACGAATATATGTTGTTGTAATTTGTTATACTGAGATGCTTATATATTTCTTATACACTGTAAGTATATATTGACCCAGCAATTAATAAACTTTAGGATCTATTCCTCTTCTTTAGAAGAATCCAGACGTGTGCTGCATTGGTAGGAGCGTAACAATCTAATATAGGAGATAGTGGCTTGAATCCCATTGTTAATCCCAACTAGGGTAGACTCATTGCATTAATGGAGTCTAATTATATTTTAACTCATCTTTTAACAATTGATTTGGTGGGCCTAGTCTAGCTGGAATTTGGTGGGCCTAGCCTAGCTGGAATTAACCAACAGGGTTTAGGCTAGTATTATGACTTCTTTTGCATCAGTATCTATACCTCACTTGAGGAAAAATGAATTACGGAACACCTTGCAAATAGGAAAGCCACTATGGCAAACATTTAACTATTTACAAACTATTTATATTCATTAATATAAACTTATATCAGCACTTCAGATACTGAGTCCCTTTAATAGATGTGAAGTTGGATTTCACTAAGAACACTGTTTCAAAAAAAAACAAAAAAAAAAACTGCATTGACTTGCTAGCCTGAATTGTATATATTGGAGTTCCATTCCAGGAGCCCCTGTATAAAAATACAAACATGAGTGCTCATGTCCCATAATGTTTAATGCCAGTGATATGTGGGTGATGCACAGGGATGCAACCCTTTGCATGAGATGGAGATTGTGAGATGGAGGTCTCTGTAACAGAGAGATTAATGTATTTTAACTGATGACCGTAAGAAATGGGGCATTAATGTAACCAGAAAACATTTTTCTTCCTGAATTCAGATGGCTCAACAGTTCTTATACCTAAATGTTCATACAGAGGTATGAATTATCTAGATTTAAGAGATAACCACACCATTGTTCATTTTTAATTGAGTTCTATTCTGTTTTGAAAGACTTAACTTGTTCCTATTAACTGAAAAACATCCACATATGTTTACTGACTGGGACCATATTTGGTTACGGCACAACAGTCCACCAGAGAGAGGAATTCTGAGGAAGGAGAAAGCAGAAATAGAGCCTTTCAACACTTTAATCCATTGCTTCCAGAGTGGTACTATATACCTCTTGATCTTGGTGAGGAATTATTCCTGAAAGAGCAATAACAATTGCCCTGGTGAAATCAGAGTTTGTTACTGAAAGGTGCTAATTTCCCTTAATCTAGTTTTACTTATGCTAGAAAGTAACAAAATAGTAAAACGATTTCTACAAATGAAACGATTGGCAACAGTGCAGCTAGCAGAACCTCCCTGCAGGCTCCATTACCAAGATGGAAAGTGCTTGGAGATCAGATATGAGCATTTAAATCCAATTTAGACTTCCCTTGGGAGCTGAGGAAGTGGCTGGAGGGCTTTTTTTTAATATAAAAAAGTTTTGTTTTGTTTCTTTTTATTTTTATTTTAGGGAAAATCTATCACAGAGCAAGGCGGAAAGATATCTGAGCTTCATATCATTCATTCAACTGGTCTTTAATATGGTAGCTGGCTTCTGGACATCCTAAACACCAAACTGTTGTCAAGATTAAAGACATGAGACACACATCCTAAACATCTAGTGGTGCTTTCAAAGGCATCTGAGAAATCTGCAATCTTTTTTTCCCCGCCTGTTAGCTTGGGAATTTTAAGGGTAGTAATAACTTGCTTAAAATTAAAATACACAGGTGGGAAAAAAAGGTCAAGAAAACTTTAGCTAGAAAAAGAATAGCAGAGTAGCAGAAACAATAGCAGCCCAAATTCCTGAAACACCCACTAGGATGTCATATGCCTCTTTCTGCTTGGTTGCAGGCACACATTCACAGGCAGAGAAGAAGGCCCATCACCAGCAGCCCTTATGACAGTGAAAACCTCCAATGTCACTTCTCCTTTGCTCTGATGGCAGTGATAGTGGTGGTGGTTGAGGGAAGTGGTAGATTCAAAGGGCTCAAAACCATTGTATGCCCCTGAAACCCCCTCCATAAAAAAGGACAAAGGAATTATGCCAGCCCTGTGTCATTGAGTTCCCACTAAAGTAGTTATACTCCATCCATGTGACAAAGGAAACTTGGGCCAGTCTCCCATACATAGCCATTCACCCTTCTATGTAGCAGGGATAGCAGATTCTGATTTCTGAATCAGAAACAGGTAATTTGTTTGTTGTTTGTTGCTGAGGACCAAAGTAGACGCAGAGATAGGATTTCTGCTTCAAGTGTATAGACCCATCCTATTCTCATCTCTTGTAAAGAGATTTTACATATTTTGTACTTAAAGAAAAAAAGCCAAAAACCTGCACATCTTTTTCAGTGATGTCTGGTGACTCCCATGACAGTGAGGCAGTGAATTTCCTCAAGGTTTCATTCTAACTTTAAAGGAGCTATCTGTGGTGCTGAAACCTGCTCCCCATTTCAACTTCTGACTGAAACCTAGAATGGATTTACTATCTCAGTGACATGGGAACCACTTTCCACCACTGATATGTTTGATGAGAGCCCCCTCTCATGTAGGAGGAGAATAAATTTGTGGACATTTAAATGACAGTCCATTGATACTGCTGTTTCTGTATTGGACAGGACAGGCAAGGAAAATATAATAGAAGCTATAAGGAAGGTGCTACTAATTAAAATTGCAAGAGATCTTTAGTCCTTTTGCAAAGCCTTGTAGACAGAAGTTGGTTATGAGAACAGGCTTTACTGGAAAGCACAGCACTGCATGATGTCTGTGTGGATCAGCTCTTAAAATTCCTCTTTCATCTGACTGTAGAAGAATGATGTATCAACACTGTCAAAGGTCTCCAGAACAGAAGGTATCTAAGAAAAGCAAACAGCATTATTATTTGCAAGGCCTCATACATTGCCTTTGCACACACTAGAATTTAAAAAGAAGGGGAGGAAGAAAAAGTGATGAGTCTTGTGGCACCTTTAAGACTAATGGATTTATTTTAGCATGGGCTTTTGTGGATTTCAGTGCACTGGAGAAAAGATGGCCACACTTAGTTAGTTTTTGCTAGTAGTAGTTTAGAGTTTTCCTTCTCACACTTCACCACATAAAGAAAGGGATCAAGGAACAAATCTAGTTCCTGGAAAAAGCAGTAGGTGTTAAAATCCACATGGGACTTGAGCCAGGAACCCAGTAACATCCATGGGCATGGGCATGTCCTTGATGTCAAGGTCATGGCCAGGTCTATTGATATTACCTGCCCCACAGGAGACTGGAAGAGGGCATCTGGGTTCCAAATCAGTTCTCTGAGAATGGCAAATCAAGCTGCTTTATGGACTTCCTGTTTCTTTCCGTATTGGGATTGAGCTCAGTACATACTAGTATAAACTGGAACTGTGATTTACAAAAACACTGACTGGATCAGAGCTAGTGGCACCAATTGCAGTGACCAACTACACTGTTGGAGACAAGTTCAGAGATTCAGTGGACTACAGTTGGCCCTTGGTATCTGCTAGGGTTGGTTCCAAGACCCCTCTGTAAATACCAAAATTTGTGGATGCCCAAGTCCCATTAATGTACAATGATGTAGTAAAAAAATGTTGTCCCTTACATAAAAAGGCAAAATCAGAATCTGTTTTTTAGTTTTTGTTTTGTTTTGTTTGAATATATTCCAGCCATGGTTGGTTGAATCTGTGGATAAAGAATCCATGGATATGGATGGCCAACTGTATTACTTCCTGCCTTGCACCTTTTCTGCACCTTTTCTGCTTTGCTGTCTGGTGGTTAGTTTGGAGGGGGAAAAAACTAAACAAAACCAAATTTGGATCAACATTTGATGGTGAATATCTGTGTTTTTAAAGTAGATATATTCACCATGCACTATATGTGGTTTTATTCGCTGCACTGTATGCAGTCTTAACAGCTTACAATTAGTGAACATGTAGATGAGGGAATGGACAGGGTCAGAACAATTGTATGTGGGGAATTAGCATTTTTTCCCTTTCTGCCACAGTCCTGATGAAAAACACCCCCTCCTCAATGAACAGCTATTAACTCTCATTTTGTTGCCAGTGGGAATACTGTGGCTGCAATCCTATGTGGCTCAGCATAGCATAGTAGTTCTGTATTCAGAATCATGCTAGTCTGAGCAATACACCACACCCAGACTTACCATACAGCCTCTGATATCCCCCTTCCCAACATGGCCATGTGTGCCTCCTGGGGAGTGGGTAGGACTGGAAAACCATCAGACTATGTCGCTGTAGTCAGATGTAAAATGATTATACCAGGTCTGCTGGGGTCCTCTAGAGGTCTGTAATCATTTTGCATGAGGACAGATTCTGCCTGTTCCCCACAAGGCACAGGAATGGCTGTGGGAAGGGGGTTCAGAGGCTGTATAGTAAATCTGGGGGGTGCTTTTAGCATTGAAAGGAGGAAGGGAATATCAACCTCCACAGCACCCCAAAAAAGGACATATGCAAGTGTAAGACAAACCAGCTCGTGTGTGCTTGGGGATACCTGCCACAGTTGATCTCCCTCTCTCAAAACAGATTTAGGCCTATGTATGTGAAGATGTGCCTGTTAAATACTTCATATAATACTTTTCATGTGTAGTTTGGCTGCAAGACACTGACATTCTTATATTCTGTTCTTCAGTATGCTAAAAAAATACCCTAAGGGAGAATAATTCTTGTTTTGTATTGAATTATCCTTTTCTTAGCTTCTCGAAGCACTATCAGATGCTGAAACGCCATACAAATAACATGCATTCTGTTTCTTCCAGCAGGAGAAATCCAATATCGCTGCTTTGTTATGCTGCTTAATTTATGTCAAAGACATAATGCATTCACTTGCTTCCCTTCTACTCCATCTACTGTTGCAGGATGTTACAGTTGCCTTGACCGTCACTGTAGCTGAGGTAACAGTAATAATAACTGTGTGATGTTTTGTTAGCCCCCTGTTAAGACGAATGTCTAGCATATGTGGAAGTTGGCAGAGCTCAAACCCGAAACTGTAAATAATAATAATTATTATAATTTAGTACAGGGTAGAGGTTAGTCTTAACTGAATAGGGTCATCAGTAGGTGGTGTTGAATGTTAGTAAAACAAGGCTATTTCCTGTTCCATTTTTCACACTAAACCTGAGGTTGCCACTGGCAGCCCACGGTTGGGGGCCTCCAATGAAAGCTGCAAGCCACGTATTCATTTTCATGCTACTCAGCCGGTTCTGTGCCAAAAAGGAAACAGGCTCTCCAATTGTATTTCTGTCCATCATTCAGTTGCCAAAGGGGTTCCTTTGACTTTATCAGTTCTTCTGTCTCGCTGCCCTGAGAGACATGACCAAATACTGTTAGCCATATCTAGCTAAAGAAATGCCCATGAAAAGACAGAAGAAATGAACACCAATTAACTTTTTGTCGAAATGCATGTAGAAGACAAGAACTAAAAAAACCCAAAATGTTAAAATAAATAATCAAGCTAGTCTTTGGATGAATTCTGCTGTGTTTTCTCAAGACAGCTGGAGAGCAGAGACCATAAATGCATGGGTACAAAACTGTAATAAGATGGGCAGAAATACTGCACTCTATAGAATGACTGACAACATCTCCAAACCATATTGGCAGCTACATTCAGTTTCTCAGCTGTTGATTACAAAAGAATTCCATTAAACCGTGCAGCTCAAAGTCGTAGACCATGGACCAGTGCTGATCCATGATCTATTGGCTACAGGTCTGCAGCAAGCCTCCAAGAAAGAAAGAAACCATTGCAGTCTCTATGCACAAAGATAGTTCTGGTCTCTAGCACACTGGAGGCAAAAAGACCCATGTGGTCCTCCACATCAGATGCCATGCTATAAAAGGTTTCTACAAAAGGCACTATACTATTGTAACACTAGTCACGGCTTGAACAATACACCACAGGCTACCTAATACAGCTTCCACAATCTCCAGTGAAATACCACTGCTGCTTACATAGTTGCACAGCTTATCCTTACAGATAGGATGGGCCCTACTATAAGGCAGATTAGGGCAATTGCCTCTGGCAGCAGATGCTATAGGACAAGATAGGTAACTGTTGGAGGCTTGACGGGGAAGACAGCATTAGCCATCCAGGACAACTTAGAGGACTGCAAAAAGCAAAAAAGTTTTTTACTTCCTCCCAAATGACCTGTAGGGGATATGAGGGCATTTTCACCACATTTTATCTCCCTGGTCCTCACGCATATTAGGAGAGGACTTTTTTACAATGGGAAGTTGTCAGGGCTGGCAGCTTCTTTATCACCCTTCCTAAACTCTTTAGCTGTTTTGCTTTATTGGTGGTCATTGCTGTGAATGCCACACAGCCAATCCTGGGCTGTCCACATGAGGCTGTTGACTCAAGAAAAGTGATGAACACCATTCTGTCATCACTCGAGTTGCTGGTCCAATCAATTTCCATGCATAGATGGGGAGGAAGCCCCGTCTTGTTCCTCACTTCAAGCATGCTGAATGTTTGGCTCTGCCTGGAAATGAAGACCGTGAACCAGTTTCTAGAATAGTATTTGTACCTTAGCACTTGTGATGGCATTTGCAGCCTTCATCAGTTTGTGAAAACATGCTTGGTGCCATCTTTGTGGGTTAGCTCTCCTTTCTCCTTCCCATGAATCTGCGTGGTTTTCATGGGCTTGTGGAAAATACAGGAAGGCTGGCCAATTGGGTGGCAGTTGAATCAATGGGGGCAAGAATACAGGAAGCCTGCAAGGGGCTATGCTAGGGTCAGCCTCCTGCCTTAATAATCTAGCTCCCCTTCACTTTTGGTTCAGTTAGCATGGGAGCTTCAGGCTACCCACCCATACACCCACTTTCTCTATGTTTTAAGTTTTGTTAATATTTCATTATATCTTAACTGCACCTTTTGTCACAACTTATGACAGTTTGGGAATGGGCCCAGATCCCAGTTAGAATCATAGAATCATAGAAATATAGAGTTGGAAGAGACCACACAGGCCATCCAGTCCAACCCCCTGCCATGCAGGAACACCCTCAAAGCATTCCCGACAGATGGCCATCCAGCCTCTACTTAAAAACCTCCAAAGAAGAAGACTCCAGTACACTCTGAGGTAGCATCTTCCACTGCTGGACAGCCCTGACCATCAGGAAGTTCTTCCTGAGGTTCAGGTGGAATCTCTTTTCCTGCAGCTTGAATCCATTGCTCCTGGTCTCTGGAGCAGTAGAAAACAAGCCCACTCCCTCCTCTACATGGCATCCCTTCAAATATTTAAACATGGCTATCATGTGCCCTCTTAACCTTCTCTTCTGCAGACTAAACATACCCATACTCTCTAAGTCTATCCTCATAGGGCATGGCTTCCAGGTCCCTCACCATTTTGGTTGCCCTCCTCTGGACTTGCTCCAGCTTGACCATGTCATTCTTGAATTGGGGTGCCCAGAACTGGACACAGTATTCAAGAGGAGGTCTAACCAATGCAGAGTAGAGTGGTACCAGTACCTCCCTTGATCTAGACACCATACTCCTATTGATGCAGCCGAGAATTGCATTACCTTTCTTGGCTGCCACATCACATTGCTGACTCATGTTCAGCTTGTGGTCTATTAAGACTCCTAGTTAGTACAGACAGGACCAGTTGGCCCAACAAAACAGGTTATAGGGGCTCTTTAAGGAGCCTTGGGGTTGGGTGAGGTATGAGATTATGTCCAACACATTGGTAATGGCTTCTGCTGCTACCCAAATGGCAGGGCCACCACACAGTGTCTTCCACCCATGTGGTTCCCCCCTCCCGGGCTACCCTACACATGGGTTGGGGTTTTGGTCTTCATCAATAGATGATCAAGTCAGCTGATGCCAGATTGTGACCTATGCTCAGGCCAAGCCTGCTCAATTATAATCAATAAAATTGTGGTCACTTATTCTCAATTTAAATGTGTAGATGTGTTTCTGTGGGGCCAAGTAGAATTGATGCTCACTGTTACCAGGCTGTACAGCCCCACCCCATGATACGGTTTAATAGGCAAATACTGATTGACATGAAATAAAAATTATATCCCACTATGGCTGAGAAACCTATTGGCAAAGAGCAACTGGCTGCCCACGTACATAAGGGAATCTGATACTTCTGAACATGTTTATGTGTCCCAGAGCAGTATCATGGATTTTGATGCAGTGGTACCCGAGTTTAGTACTATGTGTGTCTTTTTCTCATTTGTGCCTAGCATCATTGCTCCTGCTTCTTTCCTTCTCATGATCTCACTATCTTATCAGAAATCTGTGGTTATCTAATCCAATCAACTGATCACTGATGCATTCTTTCTTGTGAAGCTGCAGGAAGAATTTGGTCACAATGGTTCGCAAAGAGGACACTGCAGTCCTGCAGGACTATACAGAGTATGTTAGAAAAGACCATATATTTTGGAAGTTCTGCCATTTTCTCCTGAAGGAATATGACAGTAAATAGTAAACTGTCATATGTGATTCCCATGCTGTATGTGGTTCCCATACATCAGCCAGAAGTGGACAGCCTATAGATATCTGTGAAAGATATATGTTATAAATTGGTATCAGAGTCAGAGCTAAGAAAAGTTTTGGGGTATTTTGAATTGAAGCTCCTTTAACTACCCCTCCCCCCACTACACTAGCAAAATTCTGTTCCTGTTATATGCTTAATATAGTATTGCATATATATAATATTATACACACACACACACACACACATACATACACACACACACACACACACACACATACATACATAATGTATTTGTCAGCACTGATAACACTGTCTTGGAGTTACCTACAAAATTTAAATATTGTCATTGAGCTGGATCAAGAGATAGCCTTACAGATCATTTTTTCATGCAGTAAGGCTTTCTTAGTTCTTGTTGCCCACCACAGGCTCCTGTGCCTCCAAAAATCACAAGAGACTTTAGTGGATTTGCCTTGCACAAACGCCTGTTTAGCCAAACCATTTTATCTGGAGAAAGATTAGACAGACAGACAGACAGACAGACAGTGTGTGTGTGAGAGAGAGAGAGAGAGAGAAAGAGAGAAAGAGAAAGAGAGAGGGAGATTATAAACGATAGCATTCATTAGAACAGACTTTATTGAGGAACTCCTGCTTTTGTTTTATTCTGGTTTGAAAATTTCCTTTATATTGTAGGTTTTCAAGTGTAAAGGAAGCCTCAGCTGAGCTTAAAATCTGAATAAGTTCTGTAGAAGTTTGTCATATTTTTTTGCCCTAGGCTTTCACTGTTACAATAAGGCATACAGTATTAACTGTACATGTTTTGATGTGTGCTATGTCTCCACAGAGACATGCTTGAAACACTATTTCTGACATGTCTGTGCCATGCATTGGTCTTCTGGAGATCCCTCTGATTCATAGCACTCCATGAAATGACCCACGGGTCCTTCCCGCAATCCATGTGGCATTCCGTTTGCTTGTATTGGCTTGGCTGAGGAAACCACAGTTAACTGCCTTCCCCAACCCACACATTCAGCAGAGAGACGAAAGGAGCAAGGGAGAAGAAAACCCAATTCCCTACAGAGCTGAGCCCTCATTAGAAGTCTCTATGTCAGGACTGCCTCTAATAGCAGGGCAATGTGTCTTGGCTGGTAAATTTATTAACCCCTATAAAAAAAAAGAGTTGGGTGGGATCAGTAAAGCAAAGGGGTCATTGTGGAGAAAGATGGGCTCAGTTTGACGTAGGCAACAGAAGTGAGGCGTTTTACTTGACGCTGTAGGTGGGATGTTTACTGACCACCAGCAGCACCTGACTGTGGCCAGCATTTTTGTGCATTTCCAAAATATCAGACTAAGGAGTATGGGACTGGGGGACAGTAAGATGGCTGGCTCATGTGAGAAATCCATTGGGTTCACTTTAAAAACTCAATTAACACCATTGGGCATTGAATTATATTCTAGGATCAGAATATTGTATAGATCTAGGCTTGACCTTGCTTAGTACAAGAATGTAAATATGTTTTCTAGGAAGACATGAGGCCTGAAGACGAGGAGGTCTGTGCCTAGAAAGTGATGCCCTTTGCAGTGAAAGACAAACGCAAAATTCCAGCACAGTGAAATCTCTGTTGAGTGCAATGGCCTTTCTTAGGGTTCCCATTTCTGTACTGTTACCTAGAAGGAGATGAGAGTGGGAAATAGGGTAGGGAGGGAGAAAGAAAGTTCAACTGGCCTTATATCTATTATACCAAAGAAACAACAGGCCCATCCACTCCGCCTGCCAAATGAGTTGTACCTTGTTGTGATGCCTGTGCTGCTGTTTAGATTTCTGTGCTTTCCCAGTTCCGTCAGCATTGCCATGGTTTGTTATGGTCTTTGAGGGAAGGCTGCCTAATGAATCCACTGGGTCTATTTCACCAGTTTTGCAGAAGCACAGACAGATCTTCAAAAGAAAATGCAGCAAGGAACCTGAAACTCAGATCTGAAAATGCAGACCTGATTTCAGTTTATTTTCTCCCTAGGTATTGGAGAAATTGAATGCATGAGTCAAATGCTATTGGAAAGTACAGTAGTTGCTCTTACATGAAATCATGGCTGTGACAGTAGCTTAATAAACAGAACTGGGAGTTTACCATGCATATGGCATCATAGTTCTGGAAATCTCTCTCTTTCTCTCTTTCTCTCTCTTTTCAAAGTCCTAGCCCTTATCTTTGTAGAGAGTTACATGTAGACCATGTCTTCAACATCTGACAATGAATAAAGATGCAAAAGCTTGGATAATTGCTTAGAGAAACTCCTTTTGGGATTAATAGATAGTACCACAGCATTAAAGTCTTAGCAGGGTTTGATTTTCAACCTCGAACGAAGAGTGTCAACACAGAACTGTGTGGCTGATATTTATATAACTGCAGATATAGGATGAAAATCTGAGTGAATCTCAAAATGGTTGTCATACTTAAGCCTGTCTTTTTACTTTGAGCTCCTTCACTCCCAATCTATATCTTTTCTGTGTCTGCATATATGTTATATGTATTGCTTATTTCACACTGCAAGAAATAAAAACATTGCTTTAAAATTTTCTTTTGAAAAGGGTTCTGGATAATGTACAATACATTGATGATTTTTCTCACTTAAGCTCTTGGAACATACAGCTATTAACTTAAATATTTTGAGTTTATTCTATCATATATTTTTTGGTAATTTATATAAATCCACCTATGAATGGAATGAATATGCTTTTATTTTAGCTTGAATGTTATGCCTTGTATGCTTTACATTCTATGGACTGGAATAATGATATTTATCATGTAAAAAAAATTAAGGGACATTATGTTGCCTTCAAAATGATGCCATTTGTTATTGCTTTTTTCTTTTCTTTTCAAATTTAAACTATGGGTGGGAATTGTGGTTGTTGGACTGCTATTCCCAATATTTCTCATGTTGGGTCTATTGCCTAGAGCTGCTAAAACTTGCATCTGGAGGGCTGCATGATTTCTACCTCTGATTTAAACTATGAAATGAAGTAGAGTCAAGATAGTTGTTTCAGGTTATTATGCTGGTTTTCTAAAAAAATAGCTTTATATTCTCCATCCTTTGATTTAGAGACGTCCAGAATGGCCAGGGTTGAACTCTTACCACACACAGTTGGTCTCACGCATGCAGGAAAAGCCTCACTGGGCTCCTCAACCCAGTGCAAACACGTGAGGAAACCAAACAAACTGAACAACATCAAAAACATAAAGGCTCAAAAAGTACCAAAATCATAGCATTCTCTTGGATTGTTCGTACCAATTTCTTATCTGAAACTTAAAGCAGACATGCTCTCTCGCTCTCTCTCAATCCCTCTCAAAACAACCATGCTGAAAGCAGAGATGTTCTGAAACAAATTAAAGCACCTTGCTTTCCTTCTGTAGCAGGCTGTTCTGCTCATTGTCACCTGAATGCCTTTGCGTCCATGCAAACACCACAAAAACCACTTCATGTCATGGTCTCCTCTGCATTAGGTAAACAAGCATAGGCACCAACCACTCATCATTTTGAGCCTGAGTGCTGTTGCCATTGACAAGCTAGCAATGACATTAATTTCTCAGATTTCTCCTGAAAAACCACTAGTTAGCCAAGAAGGTTAACCTGTTCTTTTTTGTAGTTTGAATCTATTAAAGAATGGTATGCCCAATTTAAATCCACTTAGCATGCCTTTACTCCAGGAGTGCTGAATGGAGGAGAAAGGGAAATCAGAGAACATGTGGGGGGAGCTGGATAGGATCATCACCACCACCATCACCACCATCTTTATGACCTTTTCCCATATAGTCAGTCCTAAGTGACACATCCAAGGGGGAGATACATAGAAAGAAGAATAGATATCCATGTAACACTGCAATGCTGCTAGTACCAAAGTCTCCATAATCCAGGTTATTCTTAACTACCATTACGTTGACTTCAACTTCTGGTGACTCAATGAATGAGAGAGCCCCAAGTCACACTATTATCAACAGCCCCGCTGAGCTCCTGCAAACTAAAGATCATGGCTTCTTTGACTAGATCTATCCATGTAATGCCATCCTCTTTTCCTACTGCCTACTATCTTACTAGAACATTATTGTCTTTTTTACTGGGCCATGCTTGTCATGATATGTCCAAAGTACAAGAGTCTCAGTTTAAGTCATCTTGGCTCCTATGGAGAGTTCAGCCTTGATTTGCTCTAGGACCTTTTTTTTTTTTTTAAAGCAGTCCACGATATTGGTAGAACTCTTCTCCAGCACCACATTTCAAAGTATTTGGTTTCTTCATATCAGCTTTCTTCACTCTCCAGCTTTCACAACCACATAGAAACTAGAAGTACAATGGTATCAACAATCTTAGATTTCAGTGATATATCTTAACATTTCAGGATCATGTCTAGTTCCTTCATAGCTGCCCTTCAAAATCTTAGGCCATTTCTGTACTACACTGTTATAGTGCTATTATTCCACTTTCAACATCCTGTGAAATCCTGGAGTTTGCAGTTTTAGGGAGGGACATTTAGAATTCTCAGTCAGAGAGCTCTTTGTTCTCAGTAAATTACAAAACCCAGAATTCCACAGAATGTTGAAAATGGAACAATAGCATTATAACAGTGTAGTGTGGAAATGGCTTCAGTCTTCTGATTTCTCGACTGCAGTCTCTGTTCTGATTAATGACTGAGCCAAGGCATGGAAAATCTTCAGTTATTTCGAAGTTTTCATCAGCTACTTTAAAGTCATTTAAATCAGCTGTGGTCATTATTTTTTTTCTTCATGTTCAGCTGTAAACATGCCTTTGCATTTCCTTGACTTTCTTCAGTGTTCCTTCCAAATTTTTGCTACTTTCTGCTATAGTGTGGTGTCATGTGCATATGTTAAAATGTTGATGCTTCTTCCTTCAATTTTCACACTTCCTTCCTCAGAGTCTAATCCTGCTATGTTCAGTATGCAAGTTAAACAGATAGGACAATAAAATGCTGCCTTGCCTAACTCCCTTGCCAATTGGAAACTATTCCACGGTTCCACAATCAAATGTTGTGGCACACACATTACTTTAAGAGTATTCTTTAGTTTTTCATGGTCTACACAATCAAAGGCTTTGCTATAATCTATAAAACACAGGCTTATTTTCTTCTGAAAGTCTTTCGTATGCTCCTTTATTGAACACATGTTTACCACATAATCCCTAGTGCCTCTTCCTTTCCTGAAACCAGCTTGGGACATCTGAAATCTTTCACTTCACACAGAGTAAAAATCTTTGTTGTAGAATTTGGAGCATCACTTCACTTGCATGGGAGATTAATGCAATAGTACTGCAATCCTTGCTGTCCTCTTTCTTGGAGACTGAAATGTACACGAAGTGTTTCCAATCTGTAGCCGTTCTTTTATTTTCCAAATTTGTTGTCAGATTTTAGTTCGAGCTAGAATAGATTCTGTCTTTGTAGCCTGAAGCAGCTCTGTTGGTTTTCCACCCATTCGTAGTTGATACATTTATCTCAAGTGCTCTGAGTGCAGATTCCATCCACATCCCCTTCTAAAAGTGCAGATACATTTTTCATGCATTCCACTGAGTCATGAGAATACTAGATGCTTATCCACATGACACTAAATTTATATTTGGATCGAAGAGTCAAGGAACTAGTGTATCTGGCAGCCACCAGCTCTTCACATCATATTTTGTTTGCTAGTAAAAGTAAGGCATCTTATTTGAAACACCCTAGATGCATTAATACCTGTCTTTCTCCCTACTTCTGACATCTAGCTACAGCATTTAAATCAGTGATAGGGAAAGCAGCTTCCTGTTGAATTGTAAGAATGTCCATAACTGTCTCTATGGAATATTTTAAATAGGCCAGAGAAGATATGTGAATCTTAGAGAGCTTTCCACCTGAGACATAAACACAGAGACCATGGCTGCTCTCTGGATCATATACAGAAAAGGAGCCTGACAGCAAGCAGAGGCGGAAGATGTTGTTTGTTTGTTTTATAGCTCCCTCCTGTACAAGAAAATGTAAAATTGGTTTATATGCATTATAGGTTAAGCTAAATATTTTAACTTGTCAATCAGCCCCATGTTTGTTGACCTAAGATGGGCAGATAGCGAGAGACAGTTTTTCAGAAGAAATAATGAAAAAATCATTTCCCTGGCTTTGTCTCTAATACTTCTTTGGCATTAATAGTCAGTATTTTTCCCTCTGACCCAGTGAAGAAACACTGTGAAAATAAACCCACTCAGTCTAGCTCCAGCTCCTTAAAGTAACATGTGTGTGTTTAGAGATGTTTAACTTACAGCAAGGAACTCACAGCTCTTCATTTTAGTTGCGTTACTGGGAAATATCTGAAGTTTTGTAGAATTTATTACATAGAATTTTCTTCCTCTTTATATCTGGTGTGTAGATGCATGTGTATAATGTGAAGTCCAAGCATTTAGCTTTATATGGATTGCAATGGAATAGCCTTTAGTTTGATACAGAGAAGCCTTCCTCTCAGTCATGCAGCTGTCAAACTGGACATATTATGCCCTTTCCATCTGAGTGGAGCCACGATAGTGTGGATCCTTAGACACACCCATTGTTACGCTGTGACCTTACAGAGGGATGTGTCTCTGCACTCCATGGCTGTGGGGTAGGCAGCTTCACAGTAGAGGGGAGGGGCAGTTCTACATCTCTGTCTCTCTTCAAACTGTACCAACTACAAATCTGAGCTCTGTTTGGGACAGTCTGCTTCCCAGGCTATTTCCACACTGCACTGTTACAGTGCTATTATTCCACTTTCAAAATCCTATGGAATCCTGGGGCTTGCAGTTTAGGGAGGGCCCTTTAGAATTCTCAGCCAGAAGGCTCTTTGGTCTTAATAAACTACAAATCTCAGAACTCCACAGGATGTTAACAGGGTAGTGCAGAAATGGCCCTAGTTGCTGGAAATGGTAACTGTAGCCTCAGACTCAAGGACACATTAAAATTAAATAAAATCATGTAAAGTACATTAAAAGAACAACTATTCTCCAGTGGACATATGTAGGGCCATCTTATTATTTGTGTCAAGATTCATGTGTTTAGATTTTCATGGTTTTGAGCAGTGACTCAAGACAGATACTATCTTTTATTAATTTTACGCACATCCACAGAGAGTACATGTGTGTTTTTGCAGCTTGGGAATGAAAGAGGAAAATACGTTTCATTACAAAATTTAAAATGAGGAAAATTGGGCCACAGCTTCAATTAAAAGCAGAAACACTAGTGGGCATATTTACAGCTTATTATTACAGCATTCCAAAATGTAAAGTGATAACCAGTTGGTAATTCTGTCAGAAATGATCCTTGAATGAAAGACCAGCTGCACTGTTTATATTTTGTCCTTGAACATCACAGCTTTGATTTTCTGTCATTAATCTTCAGCTTATTACCTCTGTAGTAGAGGGAAAGCTTATTTAATAACAAATTAAACTTAGGCCTAAAACGTGATAAAATAACTGCATTGTCATAAAGAGAACATTGATTTTCCTAGATCTGATAAAATAAATATGGCATCATCCAAACATAGCTTAAATAGAATAGGAATGAAGATACAGCCCTGCCTTATTGTTCTAGTCATAGAGCAATAGTCAAGGTCAAGCAGAAGGCCAATTTCTACTACCAGGTGGGAAAGAGCAAGGCAAAGTACAGAGGGAAAGAAAACACTAATCAAAATGATCAAGAAGCTGGAAGAACCCACCTATTAGGTTATACCACTTGGGGCTCTATTTTAGGCCATTTCTACACTACACCCTTATAGCGTTATTATTCCACTTTTAGCCTTCTATGGAATCCTGGGTTTGCAGTTTAGGGAGAAGCCTTTAGAATTTTCTTCCCTGCTTCTGTTTCCCATTTACCAAGATACTTTTTGCTTCCTTACGTTTTGCCTAGGGATGGAGACAGTTCTGGGTAACAACCAGAGTTTGGAGAAGTAATATTTTCAAGCTCTGGAAACAACTGGATTTTGTATTTTCAAAACTTAGGCTGTTTCTGCACTAGACTGTTATAGCGCTATTTTTCCACTTTCAACATCCTATGGAATCCTGGGGTTTGCAGTTTAGGGAGGGGCCTTTGAGGATGTTGAAAGTGGCATTATAACAGCTTAGTGAGGAAATGACCTTAGTGATCAACTATTCCATTTTGCTTATCTCAGCAGCCCTCGAGAGAACCCTAAGGGCAATCTACAACTATCTCAGCACTGGATAGATCCTACATTGAACATCTGCAACTTTCTTCCATGGTCCATCTTTAAGTTTTAGTCTATAACTGTGCACATTCCATGACTTGAATAGCAGAGAAACTTTTCCTCCTGCCCAACTCATTTTTTTTTTTTTGGATAGGGTGTTTGTTTACTATCTTGTCTCACAAAGAGACTCAAGTCTCAAGAATGCAAAAACTTACATATTCTGCTGTGTCACTGAGCTTGCCAAATATAGGTATTACACTAATTTAGATTTTTGTAACACAGCACTCATATCTCACTTGCATGAAATCTGACTTAGTCTCTGAATTTTTGTCATACATTTAGGACAAAATTCCCTTTTTGTTTTCAACAGCTGTTCAACTCATTCACAATGTGGATGAGAGGGGAAGTAATGTAGAATATTTTGCAAAGTGGTATATTCCTTGGAGTTTGAGATATATCTAAACATATTTTTTCAAATCTTAGGATACATTTCTGTATTTTATGTCTATGCTTAAAGTTACCCCCACACCCATTTTCAGGCTGACTAGTAATGAGTGAAGCCATAATGTTTTACTGTCCAAGCAGTGATTTCTCCAAGTAAAGTATTTCTGTGTGGTCTTGTACACACTGTCAAGGCACTAAGGATGGAACTATTTCTGTTCACTTTTGTGTTTTTCCTCCTGCTTAGATGGAATATTTTACAGCTGCATTTACCAATGCAGTAACTTATACCCATTTGAGAGAGAGTAAATGCAGCTATATTTTACGATTGCACTTTAGAGAAGCTGTTCTAAGTTGTAACATTTTTAACCAATCACTTGATCTGAGTGATGACTAAACCTCCCTTGGCTCAGTTTGGAACTGGGCTCAGTAAACTTAGATTGACACACAATGACAAAAATATCATTATAAAGGACCTTAGTAATGGTGGTGAGGTCCTCCAGAGGTTTTGGAGGATGACTGACATCATGTGCTGCCTATCAGAAGATGGCCAGTGATTATCCTTGGCTGCCTTCTGCCCTAACCCCCAACCACTACTATGTGGTTATGCTGGAGGGCAGGATATGCTGGAGGCAGGAAAAACGTCAGCTGGAGGAGACTCTTCCCATTGCCATGAGAATATCTTTGAAAACTTCACTGTTTTTAAAGACATGCTTGCAGTGGGGAGAAAATTGATTAGATTATTCATTTTTCCCCTGAGGGAACAAATAATTTAAATAAGCATATCTTACACACACACACACACACACACACACACACACACAGTGCAATTTGACCAACATGTTCCTTAGTGGTGAACATTGTGCTTTACTTTAATAAGCTGGCTGCTAAGAATAATGTAAAATAAATGCCATGTGGCACACATGGAAAGAATAATTACCTTTAACCAATATAGAGTAACAAGTGGTTTTTCTTCTACACTGGCTTGTGCCGTTTTGTGTTACCGTTGGATGATATAACTTGGGGTGTGATTTTGCTGTGCTATTTGTATTTACAGAAATGTAGGTTTCAGTGTGTTGATTAGACCCATTATATTAGACTCCTTGGCTAATTGTTATCCAGTGTCTGGATAACTGCAGGACTCTTCAGAGAATAGTTTAATTTTATTGGCTGTAGCCATCAAACTCTGCAGGGAGAAGCACAGGTATCTGAGCACACGGAGATTGAGGGATCCTCACCTTCCTTCTTGTGGCCCATAGGGCTGACAATGGGGGAAAGAGCTTCAGCAACAAAGAATAGATTTCAAGGATAGGATTTCAAGGGCAGATCCGCAAAGGAGAGATCATTTTCTGGTTCACCTTTGGAGTGCTTAAACAGCATCACACACCAATTATTGACGTCACTGACTTAAAATGAGGATGAGTTGTAGCACCTATTAAATAATGCCACCTAGAATATTTGCATTAGGATTTCATGTTTGGGGGTCCACAGAATTCCTGGAGTTTTTCTGCCTCCAGTCTCAAAATTAATTTCCTTTTTTTTTTCTGTTGCAGTTGGCAGGATGACTGCGTTGAAGTGCAGTTTAGCTGACACTGGTTGGTGTGTTTGCGTTCTGTATTATATCTGTACATATGCCCAAAACTGTAATGTCAGGTCTATGTTATATATTTGGAGGGAAAAGGGGAAAAATGTGGAAAACACTGGAATAATTTTAATGGGAAATGTATGTGTTTTTCCACCTATGGTCACATCAGGTAAAAGTGAGGATATTGATATTTTTAAAGATAATATTAATATAGCACAAACGCATGCAGGGGAACATAATTTAAGGGGCCAAATCCACAATGTTTGTTTAGCAAATAAAACAGATTAGACTCCAAAATTGTCTGAACCTATATTTTAAGAGTGATGCAATCCAAATAGCTAAATAAATGGCTAATGAAATCATAGATACCCAGCTACCTGGTTACCTGTCATTATAATGCTGACAAAAGGGTTTCTTTTTTTAGGGGGAGAGGACATTTATTTTACTGCACGTGAAGGGCTATCACTCAAAATACCATAGTGTGTCTTGGCAAAAATTCAGGAGTTTTGTTCAGACATTTGTTTAGACATTTAGACATTCAGCTTTCAATATATGTTAGGACCCAGCTGATAGATAACATTGCCATGGCAAAGAGAATGACTGAAACTGGGAAACCTAGGCCATTTCTGCCCTTCACTGTTGTAGTGCTATTATTCCACTTTCAAATCCTGTGGAATGCTGGAGTTTGTAGTTTATTGAGGTCAAAGAGCTCAGCTCTTTGGCTGAGAATTCTAAATGCCCCTTCCTAAATTGCAAACTCCAGCATTCCATAGGATGATGAAAGTGGAATAATAGCACTGTTAACAGTGTAGTGGGGAAATGGCCCTAGTTTGGGGAGGTACTAGAGTTCTCTGGGAGAGAATTCTAGGTACCCCTCCCCTAAACTGCAAATACCAGGATTCCATAGGATGCTCCCATGGCAACTAAAGTGGAATCATAGTGCCATAGTTCGGTAGACTGAACAGGCCCCAGGTCTTTTGAAAATCAAGTGGTGTTTATCCTCCATTGCTGATGTCACTACAAGCCCATCACATATTATAGCTTCCATCAGCTTCTACACTGCTTCCTATATCTATTTCTATAGCCAATGAGAAACTTTCCAAATGACAGATATGCATCATTTTAAAATAAACCATTGAACTATTAACAACCAATTTTAGTGCAAATATTAAAATACAGATAATTATTAATCTTTTCATTCCCCACATTTTTTGTTGTTGTGTGCCTTCAAGTTTGACTTATGGTAACCCTAAGGTGAACATATCACTGGGTTTTCTGGGGCTGTGAGTGTGTGACACACCCAAGGTCACCTAGTGGGTTTCCATGGCTCATAGTCCAAGGATCATAGTCCAAGGCTCAAACCACTACATCATGCAGGCATTCAAATTATAGTGCCAATAAACACGTTTATCATTTAAAACTTGGAAGAGAAGAATCCCTCTTGCATTCCATGTCTCTCATGTATTTATTGATGACATTTCTAAGCTACTGCAAAATGAAAATTCTCTTAGTGGCTTCCAATTTAATGCAAATATGACGATGAAATACCAAACAACAATAAAAAAACAAACACAAAGAATGGCACACAAAAATCAAACCATAAACCCCTTGAAACTAAAGTGGTTTCATACCATTCCCACCATGTCTCTTTTCACTGTTTCAGTTATTGTTATCATGTGTGCCTCGTAGCAATTTTGTGCCCTGGAATATTCCAGGTCACACTGGGATCCTCTTCAGAGGCTTTTCCCTCCAATGTCCAAGGGTGAAGCTACATGGGGGCAAAATGAGGGCACTGCAGCCCATAAGGGTTCTTCCCCCTGATGAAATTTCCTTTCAGTTCCCCCATTTCTAGCATTGCGGTGAGTGGGACAGTGAAAATCTAGAATTCTTTATATATTCTGTGCTCACATTCCTTTGGTAGTTTTCCATCTCCCTTTTCCTTGGTGTCTTAAACTGTATTTCTAACTGCTTGTCTGAAGTTTTAGGTTACTGAAATGCTAGAGATTTGGGCATGAAGGAAGATTTCCCTGAGAGGGCCAAATTCTTAATTGGGGGGATCAACGCCTTTATTTTGCTCCCACCTCCCTAGCTACACCCCCAGCGCTCACTCTTGTTTGTCACATTTATGGTGACCAGGATTTATTAGAGAGAATTAAAGGGCATAACTATGCTGCTTTATAATCAAATGGTTCACAAAATGGCCAATCGGCACATTAAAATAATTAAAAAAAATTTCTGTGAATCAAAATTACTTTTAATCAAAGTTCATATCAGCAATAAAATAAAGACAATGTGAACAATTTGTATAACCATGCAAAAAGAAATGGCAACGTGAAGGACAAAATCACTGGGGCCTTCTTTACACAATTAACAAAACACAACTAAAGCCATTTCTGCACTACACTGTCATAGTGCTATTATTCCACTTTCAACATCCTGCAGTAGAATTCTGGCATTTATAGTTTATGGAGGCCAAAGAGCTCTCTAGCTGAGAATTCTAAATGTTCCTACCTAAACTGCAAACCCTAGGGATTTCATAGGATGTTGAAAGGGGAATAATAGCACTATAGCAGTGTAGTACGGAAATGGCTTAATTCTTTCTAAAGCACTATACTCTGTACCCATTTTTAAAAGCTCAGGCACAATGACACAATACTTCTCATTCATTTCTACCTGCATACCTGTGTTTTTCTTATTGTATTTTCCAAATACAGTTTGTGAGTATAGTGTGTTATCCTCAGGGACCTTGCCCTGTACCTTAAAAGGAATCTTTCCTGTTCTTTCCATGGCATCTCTCTGCTATGCTGAAGAATCACACATTTTAATTCTCACCGACCTCTCCAGAGATAGCCCTCGTCTGATACAGAGGAAGAGAACTCTTTCCTTTTACATGACTTCCATCTTTTCACCTTAAGGGAGGGAAAGGTTTTTTTTAAAAAAAAAAAAGTGGAAGGAAAAAAATTGGAGCCACCTTAAATTCCATCCAGCTCCAGAAGTTCCCCACCCACCCCTTTTCCATTCCGATACACACACAGCACTCCCGGTGCTTTAATTACCCTGCAGGCCTCGACGTCATTTGCTGGACCACAGTATTTTTACTTGCTCACTGTGCCTTCTTTCTTTGAGACAGATTTGTTCTGTTGATGAAGACATGAGTTATCCAAGTAGAGGCTTTCCAAAAAAACCATTTCAGATCTTTAAAAGGCCTAAGGAAAAACCTTTGCGACGCCAATGGTGTGTTATTTATTTTGTTTTTAGAAATGGTGGCATTCCCTCTCCTCTTTCTTGCTGGTGACATTTAACTCTGCAAGTGGAAAAGGGAATCGGGAGCCAGATGAAAACCTCAACGTATTGACAGGAAGGTCAGCCGGGAGAGGAGTTTGTAGCCCTCAGGCCAGGCTATGGTTCCAAATGTAGCTTCAGTGGTACACACACACACACACACACACACAGCTTGTTACATAGCTTGTGGAGAACAGCCCCTGCACCAGTCCCCTCAAAATGGGCAGGGAGGTTTACTACAAGCTCTCTATGTGCTAATCCAATTACATTGATCCACTCACTGGATTGCCCTGTTCATTTCAACAGGGAGAGGGCAGCAACTCCGAGCACACAAAGACTATGTGTGTACAGAGCTGTTCTCTGTACTGAAATTAATTGGGAAGCCCTTGCGTGCAAAGCTTCATGGAGGCAGCAGAATATCTGTGCTTATGAGGGGCTCCAGAACTGGAACGGTGTACTCTGTCTAGGGGTGAAATGGCCCTGGGTGGCCCCCTTAGACAAAGGACATGATGAAAAGAACTCCTTCCTTTCTGTGACTTCTCAGATAGTTGATAAAAAAGAACATTTCTATGAGACAACAAGCCTCTGCTGTAATGATGCTATGCTGCTAATCCTTATATTGACCAATCACAACTATGTGGTCAATATTAATGGTCCATGGTAGGTTAAAATTATAACAGGGAAGATTCCGCCCACTCACCCTGCAAAAGCCTCATGATGTGCTTTAAGAACTCAAATCAGCATTTGCAAAAGGAAGGGGAGGGGGAAGAGGAAGAAAGGAAGGGTTGTTCTTTGTTCCTTTGGATGCGCATGTACCTTTCTGCACTACACTGTTATAGGGCTATTATTCCACTTTCAACATCTTATGGAATCCTGGGATTTGCAGTTTAGGGAGGGTCTTTAGAATTATCAGCCAGAGAGCTCTTTGGCCTCAGTAAACTACAAACTCCAGAATTCCACAGGAGGTTGAAAGTGGAATAATAGCACTCTAACAGTATAGGGCAGAAAGGTCCACTATGGTAAAAACATTCTGAGTTTCTTGAGCAATGGGCATCTATTAGAATTTTTTTCTGAAAAAAGGCCCATCTTCTCATCACTCTTCTTCTGCTATGCTGCTGATCTGCTATGGGAAATCTATGGGAAAGAAGTTTTGTGGCAGATGGACCACCTAAACAATCATGTCTGATATGTCCACAATCCATATGCCACCCTTCATGCTGATCCCTGGTAAACCAAATGGTTTTGAGTCCATTGTGAGTGGGAGGAGAAACCACTGTGATAGAAAAACAGCAGTTGTGATGCAAAACCTTCCCACTGGTTGCAGCTACCCTCTGAAGTACTTTTGACTGCCCAGTTTGTCTTTGTTTTCGTCACTTTTTGGTTGTTCCGCAATGTTCTCATTGCTGAGGGGATTTTTATTTTGGGGGAGGGGAAGGCATTTGAATCCCCAAATTATTCCAGCCACAACTAATGCTAGAAATTACTATTCGCTGGAGTGAGTGCAGGGTTACACTAAGGCATGTACATATAATGAGAGCTTAGAGAAATCACTTTTTTGAACTACAGCACCCAGAAACCCCCATTCAGCTTGGCCATTGTTAAAAAAAGTAGCTTTGTCAAGATCCATTAATGGTATGAACAATATACATGCATGATGTACAAGTCAGAAGAAAGAAGTCTTAGAAAAGAATCAATCTGCCTGCAGTCCTTGAACATTTATTGAAAAAGCTTGCAGTTTCCAAATGGACTGAGGCGAGTTTGCCTATCTAGCATTTTTTTTAAAACTTCCATTCTCTAAACTGCAAAAATGTAGTGCGCTCAAACAAACCAATATTCAAAGCTAGTGGGGTATATTTGACATGATGGTTCACTCATTTTGGGGAGCCAGCTTGACCATTATCAGACAACATCCCCAAAGCGGTTGGGGTGGGGGGAAACATCTGAAAAACAAACAGAAAACTCTTTGTAATCCAAGATTATTTCATAACCAGCTAAAGGTTTTCCCTTCTTCATTCTTCCTCTTTCAGATATGCTTGTTGGTTGTGGTTAGAAAAAGCAAAGGTGGAGAGAGGTCAAGAGTGAGGATATCAGCTCAAAAGAAGAACATCCTCTGAAACTGATAGCAATAAATGACAAGCCAGGAAAAGGCAGTGGCCCAAAAGAGATTGGCTTTGAAGCCTTCCAGAGGAGATAATTGCAAGTTTCAGCACGGGCTGGTGCCAAGGTTTTGTCTTTCATTCCTTTCTGCAGTTTCACTGAGAGCCAAGCGACAAAGAGGAACAGGGTGAAAAGAGGTGAATGAAAACTGGAAGCCCTGCTGAGAAAGTGGGACCCAACTTCAGACTTTTGTGTCAAGGAGTATTTTCACCGGGACCTTGACAAGGGAAGATGTAAAATAGAAAGTTCAGGTTGCTGGGCCAGAGAAGCACTTGAATGTGGTCTCCACAACACTAGAGAGGAATTTGGTGTTTATTTTTTGAACCTACTCTATAAAATCTGAATATTCACTAAACAAATGCCACACATTTTTCACATTTTAAAAAGCATTCAGAAAGAAACTGTTAAGTTAGAGGAGGAGGAGGGAAGGAGGCAGTATGTCTTCACATCCTGATCTCTAAAAAGTCTGGTTCAAGAATATTTCTGCCCCCTCAGATACCACCAAAACCCACATGCGGTTGGTAACATAGTTTCTGTTTCCCTTGGAATTTGTTGAACATGAATGCTTGCAATAGCTTTTGTGCCTTCCTCACTAATTGGAAACATTTTGTATTAAGTCTAATGGGCTGAGCAAAGAATTTGCAATGTAACCTATCTGGTTCTCAATGTGAACTTGATTTTCTGTGACCCTGGTTGTGTCAATTAATGCTCCTCTCTAAAACGGACCTCCTATCTTCCCACATTTTTGGTCTTTTCTCATTTCGAGAAGTCATCTGAGACCTAATTTACTTAATCACCTGGAGTATCCTGGGAGAAACACTTTGTCTTAAGGCAATACTAATATTCCAGAATTAAAATCACAAATATAAGATTACAAATCCATGATCGTACTGGCACCAGACTTTCAAACTATGAATGTATCCATCTCTACAAAAATAAATGCAAAGATTCACTTTCTTTTTTTAAGGCTCTCCACAAGTAAAACTATTACTTCTCCTCAATTGATTTATTTTAATTTTTAAATGAAGAAGGATACTGTTTCAATAGAGGCCTGCAAATTTCCTATCACATTGTGTCAATGATATGTATATAGAGAAATTTACTACATAAGTGGGTGCTGACTAGTCCTACACCCAAATCTGAACCCATATTCTTCCCTTGGTAGATGTTCCTTTTGGTAGACGGTTCTAAGGCTAACACTTTCCTTTCTTTCTTTCTTTCTTTCTTTCTTTCTTTCTTTCTTTCTTTCTTTCTTTCTTTCTTTCTTTGTGTGGCAAGGATCCTGTGCCTTGGAAAACTGCACAACCAGCAGAAAATTAATGGCATCTCTTGCTTTACTCTTCATTTCAAATCTCTGTTTTCAAAAGGTAAGGAGTTACATGAGAAAAGCGGTGGAGGAATGTTCGTGTATCATCTTGGCTGCTACTGACACAACACCACCAAGTGTTTCCTTAGGTGGAGCATTGGGGAGGTCTCTATTTGAGGTTAAATTTCCAGATTTCTTTCTGAATGTACCACTCTTCCCATGCCAATAAAAGTTGTGGACTGGCTTTTTTTTTTTTACTGGTTTGCTCACAGACATCCTCACAATCATTTATATGGCCTTTCATCTACTTTTCTTCAACCACCTTTAAAGATGACCAGTTGATTTCCCCCTCTAATATTATGGAATCAAATGCATTTTTCCATTCTTTAGATGTTTTGTCCCGTTCCCTGAACATTATAACACAGTGTGATCCATGACAATCATATGTGCAGATACATGGATATCAATCAGGATTCGCAAGTGGTCAATTCAGACTGCTAACATCAAAGAGGTAAAATTCCCTACCTTTTTTCCCCTCTTTGGTTTGGTTCAATATGTTAAAGAGTTTGTTCCTCCCTTCCTGTGTATAAGATTTTAATTTTTTTTAGTTGAACTGAAGAACCTAACAACTTTCTCTGAAACGTGGTTGAAACTTCACAGGACTGACTCCTTACAAAAATAAGAAAAGGTGAGGACAGCTGAAACTTCATTTTAGTTTTCTTTCCTTTACAGGGCCAGGGGAACAAGTTTCTTCAGCCATTGTTTCTGACAGTTAATTTCTTCAGATTAAACAATCCATTCATCACTGTGCATCCGGCAGCCAGACCTGTCTTCAGCTACAGAATTTTAGCACTATGAATTTATATTCATCAGGGTATTCAGTGTATTTTAGATCCCTAGATAGCATATTCAAGGATCAGGTATTTCTCATTCTGCATGATAGAACTGTCAAAGTGAATGACCTTTTCCTATGGTGCTTAAAGTTATGAAGGACTCATGTTTAATTGCCTGACGAGTTTCTGCCATATAACTGGAGAGCCTGATGTACTGTGTTTTGTCCAATACTGGCTGTAGTGGCTTTGCATTGTGGCTAGCAGAAAGCAATAGCACTTGAATCAGATGTGGACCTTGATTTTCACCAAGGTGCCTCATCCACTGTAGTCCTCTTTGCTCCCTCCCCCAAATCTGCTCTTCAGGATTTAATACTTTCTGGAATGTTATGGGATAAGACATGAATGAAAGGAGGAAGTCATGTGAAATATTGGGTATCATGCCTTATGCAAGCTGAACTTGCCTTCCTCTAGAGAAAATGGATCACTAAGAAATACGCATTAAGGCAAAGCAAACAGTATACAGTTCGTTAAAAATTGTTCATTGCACAGTACACTAAAAATTGTTTACACCTAGAACTCTAGAACCTAGAATGTTTGTTGTGATTGCATTCCCTTTGGTAATTTTGCCTGCCCCTTTTCTTTGGATACCAAAACTGTGTTTCTTGATGCTCAATCGAAGTTTTAAGCTCAAAATTTGGGGACTGAAGGGAAATTTTAAGGGTGGAGCAGAATTCATTTTTGTGGAATGGAAAGTCCCCTTCCTCCCAATAGCTACATCTCCCCTTCCCACACTAGCTACCCGGTTTGCTTGCTCAGTGAAAACAAGCTACCCTTCAATGGACAGGAAAATTCCAACAATTAAATGTTAGGAATAATTAATCCATGCAGTTCTTTACCTGCACCCCCAAACAGTGCAATTTGAGGAACATTAAAATCCCACTCTCCTTGTTCTGCATTATATTGTTTGGATCCTACTCATTCAATTTTAGTGCCTGGTTACTGAGTTAAAAGATTTCTCTGTCTAATGAAGATCTGCAATGTAGGTGAACTTTAGAAATGTGATCTTGGGCAATAGACATGTGCAGAATTTCCACAGTGTGGACAGATGTTTTCTTTTCATTTTCAGGGCTCTGCTTTGTTAGGACCATTGTTAGTACTTGGGCCATTAGGATGATTGGAACACTGCATCTCCACTGGAAATGAGATAAAACTGAGGTGACAAAGGGATCTTGTTTGAAAGTCAAACAAATGGCCTTGTAAGAGTATTTTCCCCTGTTGGAGATACTCAACAAAGGCTCTGAAGCCATCTTTCATGGAAACTTTAGTTGCAGGATCTTGCATCCAGCAGTCATGGTGGTGGACTAGATTCCCTACAAGCAGATTCTGGGTCTAAAATCTAAGAATTTATGAATTGATTATGGATGTGACCTTCACATTTGGTCCATATTCACATAGCTGATGCATTTAAAAGCAATTCTGCTTCTGGAGATACAGCCTATCTATGGCTAAGGGCTCAAATACATCCAAGGCAGTGTCATTTGAGTTCAGCTTAGAGGACTGCTTTCATTACCAGGACTTACGACTTTTCTGCCCTACACTGCTAGTGCTATTATTCCACTTTCACCACCCTGTGGAATTCTGGGGTCTGTAGTTCACTGAGGCCAAAGAGCTCTCTGGCTGAGAAGTCTAAATGCCCCCCCCCCGAAATGTAAACCTCAGGATTCCACAGAATGTAAAAAGTAGAACAGCAGCACTATAACAGTGCAGTGCAGAAAGGCCCTTAGTCTTAAAACCAATCAGTTTAGTTGTTGGGAAGAGTCTTTGCACCAAACATTTTTGAATATCACACTTTAGAGAAAAAAAATTACTTTTCTGGATGACAGCTTCCTGTATCCCACAGCTAGCATCACAAGTTGAAGATTCTGGGGTTTTAGACAATAACTTTCCCAAGCTCTTTTTTTAAAAAAATATGGTCAGCTGGAGATAACCAGGAAAAGAGCTGTGAGCTGTCAAGCATGAGTAAATATCTGGAGGGCCCATGGCCCAGAACCATACGCATCCTTCCGAGTTCTAAGGCAAATTTCCAGTTAAAAGCCACACACAGAGAGATGGAGAGATTGGCAGCAACATGTTCAGATATAGGATTAGAGTCCCAGTCCCTGTCACAAAATAACCCTCCTGCTACCTAGTTACAGATTAGCAGGGCAGCAGCAACAGAAGTAGCAGGAACAATGTGCACTTAATTTCCTCAAGCCCTTTGTGATGAAGACAGGGCCACCAAAAGAATGAATTGCTAAATAGTCATAACAAGGCCAGTCACACTGAATACGAGAGGAAGGTTCTAGCTCACAGCATGCAACTTCCAGTCAGATTTGGATTTCCTTCTCATAGTTTAGCAAGCATGCACTGTCTACATAGATTTCATGGGTTTGAATCTCAGCTAATGGTCCATAAAACTCATTTTTATAAAGAGAAGGCCAATATGGTGAGGAAGATTTTTGTTCTGTGGGAAAAGAAGACTCCATAATCTGAAATACTGAAAATAAACTCCACACAGGAATTCTGACACATTTGGGGTTGTTTTAGATTTCAAGATATTTAATACAAATCTCATGTACTTTTAATGTATGAGTCTGCAATCGGTGCTCTTCAGAAGTCAATTCTCTTAAGTGACACCATACTGTTAAGCAATCCGGTTTGTATAATTCATACTCTACTTCAGCAACAGAAAGCATTATGCCTCTTATTAATTCTATGCCACCGATATTTTTGGTTTTACTGCAATTAAGAATACAAGTATTGTCTTGAGGTGATACAAACAGGCACTTCATGCAGAGCAGGAGGGAACTGGAAGGAGCTACCAGTGTGGTGAACGAAATGGGCAAGCTACCCTCAAGGGGAAAGGCATGGGTCATTTTACTATATTAAGGGTCCTAATCTGACTGGGGCCTTACACTATAGTGTACTTAACACAAGAGTTAATGATACTGTAGGGAACAGTCTGTCAAAGTAACAGCTCTTTGGAATCCCTGCACATGGTTGGGCCGTTATGTGAAGGTGGACTTATTTTGCCCAGCATGTTAGACACAAGAGAGTGCTGGTCATCTCCTATTAGACCGGCTACATTGCCTCAGCAATCAGAGCCACACACAGAAGCTCCATGGAGTTGGATTCAGGTTCCAGAAACAACATCAGGTAGAGGAGCTCTTTAGCACTAAGCAAGACAGGAGTCCCCAATGGACACAAATAATCACTGTTGTTCTTGCATTGCCTCCAACTCCCTTCAATTAAGAGGGAAGGCGGGGAGAAACCTGCCTAACAAATCATTCCAATGAGACCCCAGGGTGAAAATGGAGTCTGCTTACAATTGCTAATGAGGTGCCAAGCAATTTGTTACTTCTCCTACTGTATGTTTTATTTCTGGAGGAGATAAGTTCTGACTAGAGACTCTTTTTTGCCTCATTGAATTTAGTAAGACTGGGAGGTTCCAAAACAGAAGGGTGGACTGTTTTAAATGGGGAAAAAAAAATGGCAACCCCCCCCCCCGCATTATTCTGAAACAACCACATGGGCTGTGTTAGCCTGGTTGTTTTACATGCATGTGGAGGCTGACTTCCAAACAGACAAAAATCAAAATCAAAATCATGGAGCATTTGTGAGAATTTGAAGGCGGAATTTACCAAAGGCAAATGGACAGGTAAGATGTCTTTCAACTTACTAGCATAGTCATGTATGGTCCGATGGGTGGATTCAGACAGCCACTTCTCATGTGGAAGCTTAAAAATTCGATACAATATAGCACACTTTAGGGATAGATCAAATTCAAATTTCTCAGTGGGGTAAACAAAGCTGTCAACTATTCCTCAGGTTTCTGAGTAGTCGCAAGACCATGATGTCTTGGGCTCACCCTGTACTCAAGGCCCTGCTATTGGTGGTGTTTCTAAATAACCATCCACATTTAAAAAAAACAGTACAAGTTTTTTTTTAAAGCAAGTCTGAAGAAGGTACAGGATAGTTTAAAAGCCATGTTCTGTATCATTTGACTCTACATGTAAATTCCATGTTGGCAAAGAACAGAGTTTAAATGCCACATCCAAGCATATAACCCCAACAATAAATTAGTTAGTATAAAGAGCTTTAGTCCTCCTATGCGCCTTCTCACATGGCTAGCTGTTTTGAGGAAGCTCAGCCCACCATCCTCTTTGGAAACTCATTTACAGAATAATTACAGGGAGCACCAAAAAGGTCTTGGGCCCATTAAAGGTTTTGGAGCCCCCTTCAGAAGCTTCATTAAAATACAAGAACATACAAAAGGACCATGCTGGATCACGAGAACAACTATTGTTCACGGCAAAAAAAGAATCAGGGAAGTCAAAACATTCATGGCTATTACAACAGCTACATATTGTCTCTTGTGTACCTTCAGAACAGACTGACATTTCGGGCCAGTTTGCATTTTGGCCAGAACAGCTTCTTCTTTGCAACCTTTGGGATAAGAATTTTCTCCCTGGACCAAAGGGCGGGTCTGGGCTAGAAGAACCTATTGGCCTGGTGCTCCTGCCACAAGCTCAACCCATGCTGAAAGAGCTTAGCTTTGATTGTTCTTGCCAATTATGATGCTTTTCTTTGACTTTTTGCTTGGTAGATATTTGGCACCCATTAGCTGCTAGTTGCTACATGAAACCCCTCCTCCTGATTACTTCTTTTAATGCAAGTAGTACGTCACACTTCTCCACCTTCCCATCATACCATGAGATAGGAAACAGCCATTGCTGCTTCAACTTATCGAAGTTTTAAGGATCTTGATGTGAGAAGCAGGAACATTTTAACCCTTACAGTTGGGATACCATTTAGGGAGCTTGTGCACATGCTGCCAGAAACCTCCAGTGTTTCATACCAAATTTAATTATATCCTGGAAGAACCTAGGGATGTCCAAGAAGCAAAGACTTTGCAGATTGCCTTTTAAAATGACCCAATCTCCAGTTTCTGGAATAGCCAGGAATTTTAGCTAGCCACCAGATTTCAGACTTCTTGTAATATCATGACATACTGCTTCGAAGTTCAATAATATCAGTGTGTTAATCTAAATACACAACTTCGAAAGTGTAGATACACATTAAAATACTATTTTGATTATTTTGTGATTTGCCGTAAAAAGAGTCATAGGTAAAAACATTTAAAAGGGACACAAACCTTAAAAAGACAGAGCCAGTGGCAATCCCTAGGTGGGATCTGGTGGGATCTGGTGTTATCTGGAGCCTTTTGTCCCAGCATAACCAGTCCTATTGATTCATCCAGTCCTATGTTCAGTGCTATTCCAAGATGAATCAGGTTCCAGTCTTTTGAAACCTGAGATATAGGTAGTTGCTATAAAGTTGTGAGTAAACCCTGAGCAAGTGCCGTCCACCATGGAAAATTACTCTGCCGTTAGTTTTGCACATATTTGCATATAGCAATGATCATCTTCCCACTGATTTCATGGTGAGAACTTTATGGATATAAGGTGTCATTTGAGTTTAGACATAATTGCTTCCATTATACCCTACAGTGGAGACCCCAGGTGGGATGAGGAGAATGAGAAAAGATGCCTTTCATTGTTGTCATCTTAATATTTATAAAAAACAACAAAGTTTACTAAACACTGTATTGAGGGTGGAAAGAATATTTAAAAATATTAAAAAAGGGTACAAAAATGTTTCGCGAGTGTTGAAAAATGCTGATGTGAAGAATCCTAGATTTTAAAAAAATTCACCATTCAGGACCTATTCTACACAAAATTTACATGTGGTTGCTTTGTGTAGAAAACAGCATTTTCTGCAAATTTTATGCTGTGTAACTCAAAACAGAAAATAGACTTTGAAGCCAAGACTTTCTTGTGGCAAAAATAAAAATTGCTAAAATAACTAGTGCCTTGCTCTGAGCAGAAAATTAGCAAAGAATTGCATCCTGACACTGTTCCTTAATTAAAACACACAGGCTTATGATCTAGATAAATATACCTGGACTGAATGTGTGGCAAGCTACCATGAAGACGGGCAAGCAAACTTGAAGGATGCAAAAAGCTGAAAAAGTAGACATTTGACAAAACGTCTGCTGCATCATGGTGAGGCTGTTTCTGTGCCTGTCAGCTCCTTCCTTCACAACTATTTTGGTCCCTGGCTGCAGTGCATGCACAAAGTCATTTTTCCATTTTCTTTTTTCAGAGAGAAAATCAACAATTTCAGGGGGGAAAAACAGATCTCCCCCATCCCCACCAAATCTGTCTCTTGTCCTCTCTGTTCTTGTCTTTGTGTACATTGATTTGGCTGCTAAACAGGACAGAGAATGAGGGGGCGGTACAGTAGGAAAACACCAGCTCTGTGCCATACAGCACTCTGGGAAGTTTGTATAATAAGAGTTGCACTAAAAAAAAAAAAAAAAAGATTTAAGAAGTGACACTTTTGAAAACCAGCCAAAGGCAAGCTATCAAAAATGGGACACTGTCTCTTTAAGTGGAAGGCTGCAGAAGCAAAGGGAAATTAATTAAGTATTGGACGCTGGTGTGGCGCCGTGGAAAGAATACACAATCTGGGACCTGCATGCCAAATCTGAAATGAAAAGGAAGGTGATCCGTCATTTTTTGCTGTTTTTTTAAGACAGAATATATATTTTTGAAAGTTGACTAAGCAATTACCCAAAATTAAAGAAACTGGAAAAGCAAACACTGGTAAAAATGCTTTAGTTCTTTTTCTTCTTCTTCTTCATTGCAAAGGTAAATTAGTTCTTTTTTTTTAAGAGTGTGCTTTAAAAAAGATCTTAACACATAGAAAGAAAACACCTCCATGCTAACTTAACTCTTTCAAAAACAGGTCCTAAAAGTAGGAGTTCGTTAGGGTTGTGGCTTTAAGGGTTCTGGCAAACTGATCCTAAACACATCAGTCTACTGGAAACCAGTTCAAACCTTCTAACTAAATCCCAGTAGGTTCATCACTTCCATGCTATCCTGTTTAGGTCAAATCCAGTATCTGCTGAATATTCATACTTTAAAGATTATGTCAGCCTATTTTGAAAAATGGCGAATATATCTTGTGTGGTAACTTAACATGATTATCAAAATTATTTGCAAGAAAACCAATTAAACATTATTGACTCAACAGGGATTCACTTGGCTCTTATAGATATCATATGCTAAATTTCCACCATAGTTTGAAATGATCAGTGGGAATTTCCCACTGGTTCCTTTACTCCGTGGAAGGATTTCTTATCCCAGACATATGTTCACAAAGGCTTACATGATCTGGCTCTCACTTACTTGAAACACAGGGTAGATCTGCCAACTGGCAACTCTACCAGGCACCCTGATACCCATCCAGTTGTGTGTGCCAGTTGAGCCTTTTGAAGAGAGTGTTTCATGAATGCCTTCATGTTGGGTTTAGGACTTGGTGTGGCTGGTGAAAAAGAATTCTTCACATTAAAAAATTATGGAGTGGAGAAAAACAAGACTCCATCATCAGAAAAGAAACCATTCTACTATGACACTTGACAGCCTAATAATTTCACTTAAAAAAAAGCACCTTACATTTGCTTTCCCATAGTACATATTTAATATCTGGTTTTTACACCTCTTACATATGTCAATCTGCTGATTATGGGTTTCAGATTGTTCTCCCTGTTTCTTAAACCAAAGTACTGGATGCTGGAGGCAATTCATGAGTAAATGAAATGCAGGTCTCTTCCATGACTGGGCTTTTTCTTCACTTTGTTCTCTCCATGGTGCTACATTGTATTGAATACTCTTATTGTTTTCTCCTCAGTTTGAAGAGTCATATTCATGGGCCTTTGGGCCAACGATAGGCCAAATAATTTATGAATAATTTTGCTTGCTTTATTCTGAGCACTAGAAATAGAATACTATCAGAAAGCTAGATATATTGGAAAAGAAACACAATTGTATCAAACTGCATGTTTTCTAGGCAGCAGAAAAATGTACATTTTGAAGCTAAGATTTCCTAAATACTTCACTGGGGGTGCACTGGCTCAGCCTCTGATCCCACAGCAGCATTTTTTCTTTTTTAACATTTACTTCTTGCTTCACTATCAGTTGAAAACAAACATACTTCTGTGACAAATTTGAAAATCTCCAGCAGATCATATATAGTAACAACAGTGCATATTTTTTCACTCTGTCTAAGGATTGCTGGTTGTAACGACACGGGGAAAAAACTTGCCATTTGTCAGTGCCGCCAAGTGCAAAAGGCGCACCCAAGCTTCGCACTCAAGGCCTGCCCAGCCCGACACCTCTTTGTGTTCAGGTCTGAACAGCCAGGGAGATCTCTGAATCAAGCCAGGGCCAGGACAAATGGGTCTGTCTCAGTTCTCCCTCTCTGAGAACTCAGTCCCTTCCTCACTCTTGTCCCTTTCCTGGTTTCTTCCTTCCAGGACTCTCCCCCTTTACTGCCTTCCCTAAATCTGCCCTTCTCCCAGAGGTAAGGATCAGCAGTGATTTATATTTTCCAAGACTGTGGTACCGTTGGCACTAAGGTCAAGAGGATATTATTGGTAGCGTGTATATTCCAGGATTCAAAATAAGACTTTGTGACACTGTTTTAAGGAACACAGAACTTCAAACATTTATTGTAACACTGTTGCTTTAAATGTGTCTTGTATCTAAATGTTTATAAACAGCATACCATTCTTCTCTCTCGCCCTCTTTCAATCCATTCGCTATCTCTCGTACACCCAATTTCTCAGTTCTCTCTCCCACAGAGATCTTCAAATCTCCAACCTCTCCCAAACACACCACAAACCACATTCCTCTTCAAACACCCACCAGACAGTTAAAATCCGTTATTTTCCTCTTTCCACCAGCCCCTCCCCTGGGCTATCCAAGGTTCCATTTCACCATCCAATCAGCTCAAACACCCTCAGTTGCCAAGGAGGCTCTGTTGTCAAGACCCTCTCCCATAAGATTCGTCACACTGATGTTTACTAGAGCTGAGCTGTAATTACTCAGGGTTTTCATGAAAACTCTTGCCTCTGACAATAGTATGTCTTCTCCTTTCTGCTTACTTTCCAGCATTTTTTGGACAGGTGTGTGTGTGTGTGTGTGTATACATAGGGATATATATGTATACACACACACATAGAGCTACATATATATTCCTGACTTTTCATTTATTTTGTTCTTACTCCCACTTGCTCTCTATGATGTCATTATGTAGTCAAGTCTGATGATTACTTGGCATTGTGATGTCATTCCAGTTCTCTGCATATTCCTCAATCGGCTATGCAACTTGTGCAGGAAAAAAGACAGTCTATGACATCTAAATATATTAACAATACGGTTTTCCCCACGAACCTTAAAGGAAATGTGTATTTTGAAGTTAATATTCCAAAACCTCTTTGTCAAGGGCATACTACCAGACTCTTTGGAAGTGACGTGTGGCTTGCTCACTGCCACACTATGAGTGCCTTGTTCACTTAATATAAACAAGCACATCTACGCTGCTCTGTCAACCATTGGAGGGTTCAGGCAGTGGAAGCAGTATCACCATAGGTGTTCATGATTGTTTCCACATTTTCCTGGAACAGTTACACAGCTGTACCCAACCCAGCTCTGCTGTGAATTGCCATAGATTTTGAGCCTTTTTGATTAACTGTTGGGAGCTACCACCATGTCCGTTGGTTCTCGTGTCGTCCACTTTGATTTGCTGCTTACATGACCTGCAAATTCAGTCATGGGCCAGGTAATGCCAGCTGCTTCTGAATTACGTACAACTCACACTGGAAAGTTCAACTAACGGCAGGCTACAGCCTACCGAGCACATGTTAACATCTCATCACATAATCCAACATTATTTAAATCGAAGTTATAGCCCAGCTCTTTAATAGTTAATGGTATGCCTTCAGCTCTGCACAAAGCTATTACTTTTAGTGAGAACATTCCTCTGCTTTTCTTCTCAGTGTTAAGCAGGAGTCCTCTCATTTACTTCAAATAAATTAATTTGATTTTAGA
The DNA here is from genome assembly GCA_948474755.1 of Ctenosaura bakeri. Classification (NCBI taxonomy): domain Eukaryota; kingdom Metazoa; phylum Chordata; class Lepidosauria; order Squamata; family Iguanidae; genus Ctenosaura; species Ctenosaura bakeri. Next base: position 256,513 of record CAOLHI010002288.1, read on the forward strand.
GCTTTCACATATTTATGACAAGAGCAGTCTTGTCACAATTGCACCCGTTTATGACAAAGAGCATTCTTATAACAATGGCCTAATTTTCAGGCTCAACAGAATTCACATTCCATCGCTAGACCTAGCCTGTTTTCATTTAACTGTTTCAGGAGGATGTCTTTGATCAGATCTTTCGGATGATAGCGGCTGATCCTTGGTGTGGGAGGAAGCAAGGGCTGGGGTGCTGTTCTTATGTGTTAACCATCTGTTCATTGGTGCATATGGCATGAGAGAATGCCTATGCCCCTGGATCCTGCATAAGGCCTCCCTATGCATAACCTAGCCTGTGCAATTTCCTGTATCACTGAGAATACATTTCATCCAGAGAAGTATACATGCTGATTTATACAATTTTATTGATTTATTAGGTTTCTATCCCACATTTTTCCCAAAACAGGGGCTCAACCTAGCTCATTCCAGATTAAAAGGTGCTATAGACAAAAACACAAAAAGTCATAATGTTAAATGCAATGAAAATGTAATAGGTGAAACATTCCTGAATTAAAAAGAAAATTTTAAATACATTGCTTAAATAGTATACCATCTACCTGGTAAAAACCCTTTCTCAGTAACCAAAAGGCTTCCTGGATTGGAAAGGCCTTTGCCTACTGGCAGAAGAATAGGAAGAGGCCCAGCCTGGGCTCTCTTGGAAGGGTGTTGCACTACCTGGTAGTGGCTATTAAGACAAAAATTCTTGAAGACCTCCTTCAGCAGGGGTGGGAGGGAAGGGTGTACTTAGGTGAGGGATGAGAGCGTTGCCTTCAAAACAGGAATTCTGCCCCAAAGAAATTTTCCTTCAGTCCCTCAGTTTCTAGCACTGAAGTAATGTGAAATTCAGTCAAGCATTTAGAAACAGAGTTTGGGGACCCAAAGAAAATGGGCAGGCAAACGTACAAAGGGAATGTGAACGCAGCAAACAGATGAGCTCTAGGTGTGAATGGCTTGCAGCATTGCCCTCTGAAGGAAAAATTAATGGGAGGGGGCACAGAATTCTTATTTGAGAGGACTGTACTCTTATGTTGTCCCCTTCCATAGCTACACCCGTGGCGGGGGGCTCCTTCATTCACTTGAAAACATAGTGTGCCAGACAGAAGGAGAAAAAGAAGAAGGAGAAGAAGGAGACAACAACTAGGTTGGATGCTGTAGACAGACATGTCATCTGTCTCTATAAAACGGGATTTGTCCACTAGAAAATATTCAAATATCTAATATTTCCCCTACCCTGGAGAATGAAATATAAATATGTATGTGCTTAAAAGTTAAATCTCTGTATTTATTTTGAGGCTGTGATTCAGATGCTGTTTGTATACTATTTTTTCTTTATTGTTTTGCCATGCCTCTTGGATTAAAATTGTTACACCAAATGTTACATAGTCATCAGTTATGAGGACTGTAATTGTAATCTGATTTTGCAATTGTTTTAAATTGTTTCTTTCTCTTTCATTCATTTCCACGTTTAACAATTATACAGTACAATGTCCCCAAATGTGCAAAAGGGAGATTTCGAGCAGAGGCTTAGAGGCATCTATTCAGGACAAGTCTCACAAAATGAGATGCACTCCCAGATATGGTGTATTAGGATCGCATTTTTTTTTTTAAATTAAATTGTAGCAACCCAGCAAAGCTTTCTGACTACATGATGAAGGCTTCAATGCACAAGATCCGGCAACTGTTTGTCAAAGCTATGATGGATCGATGGGCAACGTACAGCTGCGAGCCACACATCCAGCGCAGTAGCTCACTTGTTTAGACAGCTGAGATGGAGAAAATGTTTGTCATTTAAAAAGTACTTTGCTTAGTGTGGTATATAATAGGAGTCGCTGAAGCCTGGGAGCATGGATCAAGTCCTATTAAACCATCCCCCCACCTCCAAGCTGGCTAGAAGAATTTTAACTGCATTGTGCCGTAATGAGCCGTGCCCAAACTACTGTTTTCTGTCCCACTGTTTATTTTATCCCTTTATTGTAATGAAACTCAGATGGCCATTGTTTATACTAGGCCAGGGCAGGGAGAGCATGCTGGAATCAGTCTAATTAGTTACAAGTGGGTTTTGGAATTAGAGCATAGGAAAGAACAAATTTTTAGTAACTACATTAAATTGAAGTCTTCATTTATTTTCATTATGGCTAGACAAAAGAAATCTAGTGTTTTCCCCAGCTACCTTTTCTACGCACAGGACCCTTCGATTCTCCCAGTGGGCGCTTGCATTCAATTTATTCCAGGCTCTCCTTTTTATAATGGGAGTTTATGGGAGAAGCTGTACAAATTTTACTTCAGGAGAATTAAAGGAGAAACAGCATGCAGGGTTACTTGCAAGGTAAAACTCAGGAAGATGCAGGTATGAGAAGAATAATACTTACAGCCCTGTCCTATGCACATTTACCCAGAAGCCCCACTAAGTTCTGTGGGACTTACGTCTTAGCATTTACCTCACAGTAATTGCCATGTATTAACCTCATATGAACAATAGTCTTGCAAAGAAGGAGTGTCTAAGCAGTAGTATCTTGTATCACATTGTCCACTGAGTTGGAATTCCTATTTAAATGTTCCTCATCTCACAGCTCAAAGTAGTGATAACCCAACTTTGGCATCTCATTTACATGAAGAAAAGTCACACACCGAAACCTTCCATGAACAAATTAGATGCACTCTTCAATTGCTTTCTGGAAGTCACCACCATAGCGAGCTTGATAGTCCATTGGATAACTAAGACTACAATCGTAAACACACTTATTGGGAAACAAGGCCCATTTAACACGACTGGACTTACTTTCAGAGCAAAAAATTATTAAATTGCACTGTTGCCGCACAATTTTTCTACTTGTGTGTTTCAGAAACAGGCGGCTGCAAGTTTGCCCAGGCTAGAATTTTTTTTAAATTTGCTACCTTTGAATACTAATACACATAGTACAAAAGGTACTCACGGTGACACTGAAGCATTGTGAGCTAGAACTCTGAGAATGTGTCCACTCCAGGCTTGTGGCTTTTTTCTCTGAGGAAGAAAGCACAGTCAGGCATTTCACAAACAGCTCCTTGCTTGCTCCCTGCAATTTGCTTCTCCCAGTTGAAGGAATTAAGACAACCACATGCACCCAAAAGGAGGAAATGCCCCCTTTTTCTACCAAATGTCTCATTTTTTAAAAAAACCAAGAAGGAGGAAATGCCTCACCAAATAAAGAGGCCAAAGATTCACATGAGATTTGCATATTTTAATTTATATACAGCGATGTGTATTCAAAAGTAAATGTTATGGTTTAGTGATTTGAACATTGGACTATGACTCTGGAGACTAGAGCCTGAATTCTCACTCTGCCCCGGGAACCCACTGGGTGACCTTAGGCAAATCACACTCTCTCAGACTCAGAGTGAGGCAAAGACAACCCTCCCTGAAAAAATCTTGCTGAGAAAACACCCACGATAGGCTCACCTTACAGTTGTAATAACTCAGGGATGACATGAGGGACACAACAACAGTACATCTCAGCCTCAGAACCAGCATGGTCTAGTGGTTTGACTGGTTGACGAAGGACTTTAGGGGACCAGAGTTTAAATCCCTGCTCAGCCATGGAAACCCACTGTGTGACCTTAAGCAAGTCACACTCTCTCAGCCTAAGATGGTGATAGCAAACCTCCTCTGCATAAATCTCGTCACGAAAATCCCACAATAAAGTTGCCATAGATTGGAGTCAACCTGAAGGCACATGACAGCCACAAACATCTGTCCATAATGGGGAGGACAATGCCTAGATGACCTACTCAGTCTGCTGTCCAGGTGCTGCTGTTTGCTGAAGGACAACATCAAGCTTTCTGCCTTCAGATGGTTCTTAATCTTTAAGCTGCACTAGGAACAAACGCCCTTCAAGCTGAAGAGGACTTCAAGTTAAAAAACAAAACAAAACAAAAACACAGAACTATTCTTCAAGTAGAGGACTGTCCTCTGTGAAAGCAGGGTATGTTTTCACCTTAACAGAGATGATATTGTGAAAACAAAACAAAACAAAACAGATCTAATATCCTGTTGAATGCCTAAAGCCAGGAGCCACATGGTTTTCCTCAATGGTTTTACACACAGAGATAAATTAATTTTGGTAGTGGACAAGAGCAGTGTGTGAATTGTTCCTAATTTTCCTGCACAGGAAAATGCAAATTTTCCAGGGTGAGTAGCAGTTCTCTAAGAAGCTGAATGTTGGTCTATGAGTTCCTTATGTGTTGTCTTTATAACAATGTGCAATCAAGTTTAAAAATGTCCTAGTGCATACAACGTGTTTTCATTCAAGCCTCTGTGGGAGACAGGTCTCAAGGTACATACGGCCTTATCATACCAAGGTGTCATATTGCCAGAGCAACGTGTTATTCCTGATTCGGGATCAGTTCTATCGCATGATGTTGTTGATCACCAGCAGCTATTGAATTACAATCCATTTGAAATGTGCCATTTTTCATTATGTAAATAATCTGTTAATGACAGCCTTTCCTGCAACAGTCCAGTTAGCTGTGGGACTGCCGTTTCCTCATAGCGGACATTTCCAGGTTGCACCTCCCTCAGCTACTCCCAAGGAGATCTCTGCCCAATAACCTCTAGGCCCATCATGAGGTGTGGGGCAGGGAAAAAGACTCTCCAGTGATGCTATAATGCAGAGGCACTCCAACAGAACAACGTGGTATTAAGGTACGGTGTGATAAGGCTCATAGTCTTTGTGGACACTAATCCTTTCTACACAGAAATATACAGTCAGGTTTGTCTCCTGCTGTATTCCCTTTCATCTCCTCTGCTCCCACTTTAGCTGTTTCTTTGCTCTGCACTCTGAAGAGGGCAGTGGATGTGAAGGAAGGGGCAGGTGGTCTGCCTAAATTGTGGTCCCACTGGCCTCATCCAGTAAAAAACACCTGTTTCATCCTCGTGTGTGTGTGTGTGTGTGTTTGAATACCTGCGAGAAAGGGTTCCAGGAGTCTTGATTTTACTCACACAATATCTGTTTGGTACATTAAAGGTATTCGTGAACCATTACACAGTTTTCTTTTTCTCCTTAGCAAAGAAGACAAAGCTCTTTAGATTATAGACCATTTCTATGGCAAATAAACATCAGTGGACTTGTAGGAAAGGCCAAAATAAAAATGAGCTCTTAATGCCAAGTTTCCATAAAAACTTTATTAACAGCCACATCAGCTTTGTAAACCAAGAAAGAAACAGCTCTAGACAATCAGATCAGGAATGGTTCACTATAATAGACACTTTTTGAAGAATACACCTTAGGCCACCATAGTGGCGATAACAGGTCCTACTAAATTCTACAAGACATAGCTCCTAAGCAGAATATAGGATTGCCTTCTACTTATGTCAAACATGTTAATTTAAGGCTGCACATTTGATTTTTTTTTTAAAAAATGCTATTTATTAATTTCCATTGTTCTTTCTTTGTGGCATTTATGACTGACTTAGGCCATTTCCACCCAACACTGTTCTAGTGCTATTATTCCACTTTTAACATCTGTCGAATCCTAGGGTTTGCAGTTTAGGGAGAGGCCCTTAGAATTCTCAGCCAGAGAGCATTTTGGCCTCCATAAACTACAAACCCCAAAACTCCACAGGATGTTGAAAGTGGAATAATAGCACTATAACAATGTAATGCAGAAATTGCCCTAGAAATCTTTCAGTTTCTTTAGTTTTCAACAGAAGCTATGTAGTACCCTATACTGCAAGCTACTTAATTTACTCTTCAGTGAGGTCTCATCTTCAGATGTGGTGTGGATTCGAACTGGCTGGCCCATGTTGCAGAACTTGTAAATTTATAACCACCAAAAGATACTGGAAAAAAAGGAGAATTTTTTTTTTTAGAATATTTATCAGTTTTGTACATGACATAAACATAGACTAACATTTTTAACAGACATAAACTAAAATTAAAACATCATACTAAAACTACAGACAAAGAAAAACCACCAAATACTAACTCATTAAAACACTAACTTACTGCCTAAATACTAAGTTACAAAAACACAAAAGGGTTCTGACACCACCCCAAACCAAAATGCAATGAGAAGGGGAAAATAAGAAACGGCAGAAAAAAAATATTATTTTACCCTTACAGATACACCTAAACAAATTACTAATAACCATATCCACTAATTATTTTTTATTGGTCAAAAAGTTCATAAATAGTTTCCAACCTTAAAAAAACCACTTTAGTTGACTTATCCTTTAAAACTCATTTTAGTTTTGGCCATTTGGGGTAGCTCAGAAACCTTAACAATCCAGTCTTCTGCCATCTATGCTACAGTCCAGGTATGAGCAAACAATGTTCTTGCAGCTGTTTTCATATAATGAAGTCTGTATTTACTATTCATATCCTTAACTGCAAAAATATTTCTGGAGATGTTACACAAATTGCCTTTAATTTTTTTGTGAAAAGTAAAACTTGCCCTTGCCCTTCATGTTTCCAGCCAGCAATGCCAATTCTAAGACAACCAGTTCAGGATCATCCCAGACAAATCTGGGAACCTAGTGTTGACTTTTAGTGATGTTATTAAGCAGGTTGTCATTACAACAGCTATCGAAAGAGAATATATTTTCCTCTTTGGAAATTAAGACATAAGTCTTAGCTAATGGGACTGTTCCCAGATAAAAGGGAAATGATTGGATTATTCCTTCTCACTTAGGAAGATGGGATAAGGGACCTTTAATCTAGTCTATTTGTTTTCATTAAAGAGGCAGTCTGGTGTAGTGATATGAGTGTTGGACTACGATCCTGGAGATCAGGATTCAGTTCCCCACCTAGCTATAGAAATCCACTGGTTGACCTTGGGCACATCACACACTCTCAGCCCCAGAAAACCCTATGATATCTTAGGGTCACTATAAGTCAGAAATGACTTGAAGTCACACAACAACAACAATTAGCTTCCAGAAGGTAGATGTAGAGAAAAATGGAGCAACAATGGCTGAGAGGGAACGAAGATAATAACTAAACACATAGACCTCCTGGAGAGTCTTTGCAAGTTACAGCAACGAATCAATGAAGCTTCACAAGTTGTAGCAAGCTGGTGCTCTACACGGTAAATTGGAGATCTGGAGACCACCCTTTCCTCTTGTCTAAAGCTGAGCCCACCAAAACTGGAGAATTTGCACCCATGCCTCTCAGCTGGAGATGAGACTCATAAAAACTGGGGACTCAGGGCCTAGCCAAGATCTAGCAACCTTAGTCAGTTCTCCCCAAAAGTTAATTGTGACCACATTTGTGGCCACTCTAATTGAGGTAAAGAACAAGTTATTCTGCTCAAATTCCAAGGTAGAACAGCCTCTGATTCAATTAGAGTCTCATTTGTTCTGCTCATTAGAAAATAAAACAATTTGTCTCCTTTAAAGCAAGTGCAATGCTTCAAGAAACTTTATCTTCCTCAGATTAAACAAACCCTGTAAAAGAAATTAGCTAACATATTTGGGAAAGCTACTTTGGGTGAAAGCACGTTCAGATTAAGCCATGGCATATATTATTTACAATAGATCTATTTTCCACTAAAGTTCCTGCATGTTGGATTCGGTGTTGCCAACTGTCAGTAAATTTACGAACAGCTAGTAAATTTAAGTGCTTCCCAGAGAGCTATTGGTATGTGTGTAAAATACTCAATTTGTTCCTAAAACATAGCAAAACTCTTTTTTTTTCTATATATGAAAAATAAGAGAAAAATACATCCATATAGAATATCATTAGAGTCATTAGTGACTAGCTCCTGTGAGTTACAAATCAACTGCACTAATCTGTATCACCAATGCTAATAAGCTGGCAAGTTTCATTTAGAGCAGAGCTGGGCAACCACAACCTAACAGATGTTGGGGGACCTGCAAAACCCATGAGCAATCACCAATGACTATGCTGTGGAGAGCTGATGGAACTGGTCACCCCAAAACTCAGTTGCCCATTGCTGATGCTAAGACACTATACTTGAAGCAGAAGAATATCATAGTAGGCTGAAAGGGCAGAATTCTGGACTTTATCACTTCAGGCTATGGATCAGAGGGTCATATTTCTCCAGTACTGCCCCTACCCTTAGCCTGGGGCCCTTTCACACTGCACAGTTATAAAACTGTGATTCCACTTTAACTGCTATGGTTGCATTCTATGAAATCTCATGAAAAGGCATTTAGATTTCTCATCTAGAGAGCTCCTCTAATACTTTGCCAGACTACAGTCTTTCATAGGACACACCCTCAATAGTTAACTATGTTAACTATAAATATGCATATGTATACATGCCTTCAAGTCACTCATTGACTTGTGGGGACCCTATGAAGTTCATAGGGTTTTCTTAGGCCAGGAATACTCAGAAGCAATTTTGCCAGTTCTTTTCTCTGAAATACAGTCTAAAGCACCTGATATTCATTGGCAGCCTCCATCCAAGTACTAATGAGAACTAATCCCATTTAGCTTCCACCAGATGGGATCTGGTGCCTTTAGAGTATTTAGGCTGCCTGTTTATAACTATGCATACATGCATGTATAGAGAGAGAGATACAAACACATATATACTATTTAGTGTGAAAAATCTTAGGCCCGCTGAAGATGTGTTGAAGCCAACTCTACTCAGTCTGGGAGGGAGAAAATTATTTAGGACTATACTTACCTTGGCCTAACTGCACCCAGTGCTGGTGCCAGGCTATTTTGCATCTTAGGCAAGGCTAACTACTTGAACACTTCCACCCCCCAAAATGTCTCACTTCAGTTTCCAAAAACTGATGTCTTCTAGAAAAATTGAAAAGCCCAACACTTGAAATGGCTAAATTCATTTTTAAATTGCAAGAATATCCAGCTGTAAACATGCTATTAACTCAGAAGAATAAGAATTTTTTTCTTAACCGAAAATATTGATACATTTCAAAAATAAAAATAAAATATATTTAGAAAGGTAAATATCAAGACATAATATAGATTTTTTTAAAAAATAAGACTTTATTATTTATTAAATTCTATAATACTGGTTTGTGGTTTTTATCTTATTAATTAAAAAAATAAATAAACTGTCAGTTGCCTTTTTTAAACAAAGGGGAAAAAAAAACCTTAATCTGTAGAAAAGTATGCTCCTCCAAGTATTCTGCCCCTCTGAGGTCTGTGCCCTAGGCTGCAATCTAATAATAGTATTGGGCTTGACTGTGCCCACATTATTGCTGTGTGTCTGTTCTGGAAATGGTTCGGATCTGGCTCAGTTCCTCCCTTACTGCAGACCTTCTCTGACCCCTGTGCTCTTTTTTGGCTGTTCAGACTTCAGATTTTAGCTTGTCAGGTAGCCCCATCTCCAGATCTCTGAGATCAGCGAACAGAAGAAGCATTTCTGTTGGCAGAAGTAGATTTATGCTATGAAAAGAGGCCTGTCTCTAATCCTAGTCCCCTCTAACCAGCAGAGTTTTATGTTAGGATTGTTATGCTTGATGGTCAATGTGGGGTATCATGAAATAGTTGCAAATTGTTAGTTATTCAATTTGTTTTTATGGTCTTTTGACTGCCAAGAAGGAGGAGAGATGGTTGTGGGATTTTCTGCCTCAAGTGCCAAAATAACTCGGCTGGCTTTGGGTACTGTGGGCCTTGACTTTGGTGTGTGTGAGAGGATGGGCACCATTTTGGAGTGGCCCTGTAAATCTGAATGAAACCCTTGTAAAATAAGTAGGACATTCCTGCATATAGTAATGTAATACCTTAGAAAGAAAGGTTGAAGTGCCTTCTCCCTGATTGATTTATTTTGTGCAAACTTTGCCTAAAATGCAACACAAAATACTGTATGTGGGAACCTTTAAAAAGAATAACTTACGAACTGCAATCCAGTATAGTCCAATCTAAAGTTCTACTGGCTCTGACTACCACTGATTCAGCCCAGTGCCCAGAATATCTTTTCCAGCACAATTCTATTTATTCAATATGAAGTCCCATTGAGTTCAGCTGGGCTTACTTGCAGAGAAACAGAACACCACAAATCCATAAAAGATCTGTCCCATCATTCATGAGTCATCGGTCTTATGATATTGGTGACAGGAAAAAAATGGAGATAGAGAGTGCCTGATAGATTTTCTTTGCAGAAGATGGCAAGAAAAAAGTAACTATGGTAAAAGGCAAAATGATAGGTAGATAGATAGTAGGCTTATTTAAGCCCACAACTATTTACAATAAAGTTGGACAAAATGGGGCACTATAGATGTCGGAAGCTTCCACCAGCCTGAGCCACTATACTGAGGTTTTGCTACATGTCATGCTAATCCCATTGTCATCAAATTCTGTTGATGCCATACCCTAAAGTAACCACACTAGCATAGGTGACAGAAGCTGAAAGAAAAAGACCTTGATGACATCCATCAAGGAAGTGAGCTACTAGAGAAATACAAGATGTCAGATACTGGCTGCTTCCTTTCACCACTTCTGCATGATCCTGGAAAAAGGGCAACTGCTAATGCAGTATACCAACAGGATTCTGTCCACAGCATGCAGATGTCTCTCTGTTTTTCCCCAGCTCAAAGGTAGGTCTGGGAGCCTGGTTAAGATCAGAACCAAAATCACCTCTGCATAAATGGGCCCAGAATTTTGGTAAACCCTCTGCAAACCAAGTAATATGGTAACCCAGAGCTAAGAAAGCAAAACAAAGCATTTTTTTAAAGGTCCAGCAGATGGCAAAATGCATCTAGTACCTCTAGCAGTTATGTCACTCCTTCTAGGGCTTAGATATGTCCAGATTCCCCCCCCCCATGTTGTTGTTGCTGCTGCTGCTGCTTCTTGGGCTTGTGAAAGGCTTAGCGACAATCCCCAGGAAATTGCTTTGCACCAATGTTACCAGTCCACATATGGCAAGAAGGTACATAAGTTCACAGCACTGGTAATTTATTCTGTGCCTTGCTCTGTATCCACACACCCACTGTCTTCATCCTGCTTTTGGGAGCACCAAGACTGCACAAATGAAATACCCATATAGAAACCTTTCTGCTGAACCACACCATTCTGGCATTAGAAAAGAATGACTTGAAAACCACCGGACATAAATAAAACATTTTTTTTCTCTTCTAGGTCTACTCACTCTGAGATTCTTGTCCCCACCCAGAGACCCTGAGGCTACTCAGTGCCTTGAGTTTGGCAACCATAATAAGTACTTGCCTCACGGAAGAGAGAATATTTTTAGGAGTATTGCAGGTGGATGAGGAAGGGAATCCTTTGTCCCATATGCTGCAGTCCCAATTTGATGCTCATGTTTCAATGAAGGAGAAACAGATAGCTGAAAGAAAACAAACAAACAGGCAAACTATGCATTAAATATAATAGAGAACCAGCATGGTATAGTGGTCTGACTATGATTCTGCAGACCAGGGTTCTGGACTACGACTCTGGACTATAGCTCTGCCATATGGCTGGACTATGATCCTGAAGACCAGGGTTCAGATCTCTGGTTGGCCATGTAATCCCTCTGGGTGACCTTGGGCAAGTGATATTCTCTCTGACTCATAGAAAGGCAAAGACAAAGCCTTCTCTGAACAAACCTTGCCAAGAAAGCCCCATGATAGATTCACCTTACAGTCACCATAAGCTGGAAATGACTTGAAGGCACACGACAACAGCTGCAAGAATTGAATGTAGTGGGTAGCATGCCTGTAGCTCAGGCCTTGCTTGCATATCTGGAAGAAGGTGGTGGAGTGGACTACGCTAGCATTGGGCTGAACTTTAAAAGATTAGCTAAATTTAGAGTATGGTCTATGGTGAAAACCAGGGCAAAATTGCCTTCCACTTTTGGGAGCTTGTCCATAATGTCATGTCATGATGCAATGTGATTCCAAGGGACATACTATGGAAGAGTGCCATGAAGGACACTCATAAAATTGATCTCCCCCCAGTCAATAACCCAAATGTCCCTGTAAGCTGAAGATGAGGAAGAGGAAGAGGAGGAGGAGGAGGAGGAAAATGTAATTCAGTCCTGGACTGTATCACTTCAAATTACAGCTTGGTAAATGAATTTTTAGATGTTTCATGTTCTCTCCAAATAGAAAACCAGTACAGGTGACAAAGGTCTTAGGCAGCAACTTTCTCTCTGCTGTGTTGTTTTTTCAATGGTCACCTTGGATCCTGAATAAGGAAAAAGGCAGGATTATCCATCCATCCATCCATCCAATAATAAAGTGTAGTGTGTGAAAAACTCTGAAAACTGGAATACCATTCTGATCTCAGCATATTACCACCACATTGTCCAGTATGAGTCTGAAGACCAGCCCGACATGACTTATCTACTGCAATACTAACAGTTAATTCTCCAGAGCTGTTTGAGTTTAAGAGAGAGAGAGAGAGACAGACAGATAGATAGATTACACAACAGCTTTAATAGTGGAATCTGGATTATTCTAGTTCTAAAGTGTTCCTGATGCCCCTTTATCTGATTGTACCACATTGCCAGAGTTTACTACGCTGCTGCTTGAGATATCTTCATTAAATACCTTGCTGTTAACAGACATGGCTCTTTTACCTTCTAACACACTGCGGAATAGCAATAAACATGATTATTATAAAAAGATAAGGTTACTGAAAACTGCATATTGCCAAGCTCTAACTGACTATAGCTTTAAGTTTTGGCTAAGCAAGGAGACAGGGAAATTTTAAAATTCAGCAGTAGTTCACTATTCAGTGGAGTTGTTCTAGTATTTGTGCCAGGAAAAACTCCTACTGAAAGCTCTAATTTATCACACACTGAGGTTACAAACCTGTGCTCCTGGTATAGTAAGGCAAATGTTCACCAGGTTTTGACACACACACACACACACACACACACACACGAAAAATACGGAGGAATCTCTGATTTAGGAAGTGGAAAGAAGTCAGTCCACTGTTCTGAATAAGTAGCAGTGTTGGTTGAGGAGATATATATCTACACCCGCGTTCGCGCGCACACACACACGGGGAGGGGGAATGTAGCCTGAGCAGACACAACATTCCTTTGCTACTTTGCTCCCTTGTTAAGTTTAGAGTAACTCATTTTTGAGGTCTCTGAATTTATGTCGGATTTGTTAACTTTAGGATCAAATGTTGAGTGCTTGAAGGAAATATCATTTGGAGCCCTCACATGTACTAGAACATTTAAAGCAGACTCTACTTTTACAAATACACATTTTAAAATTACCAGTCTTTCCAGCAGATTAAAAAGATATTTTCTACAAGATTACAGCTCGGGTTCTATCAAGGACTTCTTGCGTCTATAAAACCCTGCCTGGGCTTTACCTAGGATTTGCTGTCTGGTTGGTCATTTATGCTGTTGGATATTAAAAATCAGGTCTTTTCAATGGAGACCAGATAAATACTGGTGTCTCATCAACCAAAAGGGGCATATGTCTCTGTCAGTTTGGCTAGAGCCCTCCCCTAGCCCCTGTCTGGACTGCAACCTGTTACCCTGTTTTCTGGGGGTCCTGGGGGGGACACCTAAATGTGCTTTCAATTATTAAAAGATGGAGAAATTAGCCAAGAGCACGTGTTAGCAATATGAGAGGCAGGGCAATGGAGCGAGATCTTTCACCCAATGTCTACGGGGTCAGGCCAAGTCAAGGAGCAAACAGAATTGAAATAATAAATGTTGCTTTATTAAAAATACAATCAAACAGTGTATGCAGCACACTCACACAGAGAACTAAGGAAATAAAGGATTGGAATGGGACAGAGGAATTTTTAAGAGGAGTTGTTGTTTTGGGTGATACTACACCTGTCCTGAAGCCCGGGTAGTCTTAAGATTGAGTTCGTAGGTATGGAGTCTCAGTACGTGGGACTGAGGGGAAGGCTCGCCAAGCAAAGTGGCAGCAAGGCTGGATGGAAGTCAAGAGCGATCCAAGGAAGCTCACAAAGTCAGGGGATTATATAGATAGAAATGTAGCCACAGGTTAGTCCGTACTTGGGGAAAACAATGAGTTTCAGACTGGAGACAAAGCCTCCGAAAGGTCAGAATTTAGCATGATTGAGTTAAGTCCGAATTGACAAAGGAGTAGACGGTATGCAAACAAAGAGTGCTTGACAGATGAGGATTCTCCTAATCAAGCCTCCTGCTCGGGGCAGGGAGTTCTTTGTAAGTAGTGTGCATACATAATACAGTACATGCCTTTGAGGACTCCTGAAGTGGCGGGATGGCTATTTCTGGCCAGCCTGTATTGTGTTGGAATATTACAATGATTAGTGGCCGTGCCTGTCTGCAAGCTTGTCCAGGGGACCTCGCAGACAGGTGGAGAGGGATGGTAGAAGAAAGCCAAATTATTGATATCAAAGTGATATCTAACATCCCACAAATCCGGGCTAGCAACTGCAGTAACATTCCCAATCTGCTGATACTTCTGGAATTCACTCCATATGGTCCCATCTTTGTTAATGTTAAAGAAAAATGTCACAATAAGCCATAGTTCAATCATGATTGTATTAAATATTATGTTAAATTAATCCCTACTGCTCAGGTTTTGAGAAGAGTTTTGATGTTAACATAATCATACATTTCCATCAGTCCATTGAATTCATAGAAATTTGTGTTTAAATAAAAACAACTTGTTCAAAGCAAACAGTGCATTTCCTTTTCTCTAGTATATTAACTAGGCAGAAGAGATTACATTAGGTATTTCCTCCTGCATCAGAAAACAAGCAAGCAAGACAGCCTTTTCCTCGTAAACATTGTCATTTACATTTCAGAGCTAAGAAATAACTCATGTTCTAACTCATTACTTTGATAAACAGTTACTTTTTAGAATTAGAACAAGATTACTTTTTTATCTGTAACTCTCATGCCTACAGTTCATTGGCTTTCAATGAGATAGGAACAGGCTGTCTGCTTTTTACTCATTACTGTGTGTTTGTGCTTGCATACTCTGAGTAATGGGAGGGGAAGTGGCAGCCTTGGGCTGCAGCCATGAGGGATTGTTTTGTAATGCCTTTTGAATGTTTCTCTGAATTTCCAAGTGCAATATCTGAATTAAGGGAACCAGATGATGTATGTATGCATTTTGCAATATAATAATAATAATAATAATAATAATAATAATAATAATAATAATAATAATAGCAGCAGCAGCAATCACAGTAACTGATTAGCAACAAGTAACTCAGTGAATTACCTTTCTGGGCTG